>LOJH01008382.1:10751-29671 GCA_001685095.1 Ellobius talpinus
GCAGGGAGGGGAGCAGAGAAAAATGTAGAGCTCAATAAAAATCAATAAAAATTTAATTATTTAATTGTTAAAAAACTTAAATTATTATCTCATTCTTGAGGCTTTAGGAGTCTCAAAGAAATGGTTAATAGGCTTTCTGCCTTTTCATCTTTTCACAATATAGTTAGTATGAAATTGATGTCAATGAATTCCAACATATTAAATACATAGAAAATAATAAAATTACTAGTTATGTAGGTGGTATTAGGTTAAAAAGTGGTTACAGTGTCTTCAAGATGTTTGCAGTATTTCATTTGGGATCAGAAATTTCATGTTGTCATCTAATTTTGACACAGTAGGCACCAATACAGCACCTCAAAGCCTCAGGGTTTTCTGCACTCATGGTGGGCGTGTGCTTGCCAGCTGGGTCATTGGACTCAACATTTAGACCAGGGTAATTAATGGCAATTCCCAAAGGAAAGCGTATTCTGTATATCATTTCAACATATTCAATGTTTTAACTAAGACAGAATGATAACATTCAAACCGCTGGGAATTCTTTACTATTAATAAATTCAAGCGTTCTTTTGCAAGCCTGGGGAAGTTCAGTGGCTGAAGCAGCACTTGCTGCATAAGCATGAGGATCTGAGTTTGGATTTCCACAACCTACAGAAAAAGTTAGGTGACTTGCCTGTAATTCCAGAAATCTGACAAGTCAAGTACACATCCATAACGATACCACTAATCCCCAATTCCAAAATAAAATGCAAATTTTAATGATCTGCTTAATTTTTGTATATGTCTGGTCCCGTTTGCCTAGTTTCTTCCTCGTGTTCCCTGAAGGACAAAGACAGCTGGCCTGAAGATGGTCTATCAAGACGTTGCTTCACAAAGTATCACAAATGTTTATTTTCGCTGTCTCTGTTAGCCTTTTCATAGCAGTATAGTTCTTAGTTGGTGTGTGGGTTATTACTTTCTGAAACTCTGGCACCACTTGGTTTCCTAGTTCCCTTCCAAAATGCTTCTTGGAACCGTGCTGGATTCTCTGCACTTTCTCCCATGGTGAACTGTGTGATAGATCATGTGCTCTTGTAAACCACTGAGGGAAGTAGGCTTGGGTTAGAACCAGATTCCTTAATGAACAGTAACCTCCTCCAAGGAGGAAAAACAGTTTAGTTCCTTCAAAATTCCCCTTTGTGGTGACGACTGGGGTGTGCAACGGCAATAAAAATGCTTTATCAAATGGTCCAAGTGTGAACTGCCTAGTTGCTAATAAGTCCAACCTCAGATGCTGACCTTGAGTGATGTCATCTGATCAACATTCTTAGGTGTGTGCAGTCAATAGACTCCTTTCAAAGAATGGAGAAGTCAACCTCATTTCTATCTTTATGTTCCTGTACAAAAGCTCTATTTTTTTCTGAAGAAAAATGAGTTCAAATAGGAATCTATGCTCTAGGCTAATTAACATCAGAACTGCACTGCAACTGGATGCTAGCACAGAGGCATTTTATAGTTCAAGCTTTCTGACAAGCACAGAAAATTACATGAAAACACATTATCTAAAGTTCAATGTTCAGAATAAATATGACTATAAATCCCATGCCAAAGGTCAATGCATCAATAGTTTTATCAAGCATTTAGTTAATAACTGCAAAGGACATATGGCTAGTATTTTCTACCAGCGATCTGTGAGGGTATTATATGTGGTCCTTGTCCTAGATAGGTCTTTAGCGACAAATGACTTACTTAAAATAAACAAGCAAATTAAAATTTGGTGCTCTAATGGAACTGACCTAGGTCCTCTGCATATATCCGACAGCTGTATAGCTTGGTCTTTTTGTGAGAGTCCTGACAGTGGGAGCTGGGGCTGTCTCTGACTCTTTTGCTGGTTTTTCAGACCCTCTTCCTCATACTGGATCGCCTTGCCAAACCTTAATACATGGGGAGATGCTTAGTCTTTCTGCAACTTGATATGCCATGTTTAGTTGATATCTGTGGGAGGCCTGAACAGAAATAGAGGAGGAGTGGATTGGGGAGGCAGAGGGGAGGTGGGGTGAGCTGGGAGGATAGGAAGGAGGGGAAACCGTGGTTGGGATGTAAAATAAATAAATAAATAAATGGGCGCACTAATTTGTCATGCTTTGGGTCAAACCTGAAGGGCAGTCTCTGAATTCTATCGGCATTTTGGAGAAGTGAGTTTAAGTATAGATTTAGGTACGGCAGATGTAGGTGAGACAAGTTGGATGGTGGTTAATGCCCATGTGCTCGAAGGCCCGAAATTCCACATCAGTAGGCTTTATTCCATAAGCACAAAACAGCCAGCTAAAATCAAAAAAAGCAACCAACTCACCAACCAACTCCAATAAACAACCTTGTCCATGTAGTGAGATGGACCTAATCATATTATCAGAGGCTAACCCCAGTGATGTAAGCATGAGGAGGGGGCAGACAGAGGTTACATATGGTGTTCGTGACAGTTGTGCCTGGGTCCCGCATAAGAGGAAGAAGTGGAAATGATTAAGGTTAAAGAGAAAAGATAATGACATATTACCATCATTTGTGCCGGTCCAGTTAGAGAAAGGTTTTGGTGGGGGAAAAAGGAAAGGAAGGAATGAGCAACGTAATTCCTTTGAGAATTACTTTCTTCTCTTTCTTGTGATCATAACATGTGAAGGGGAAGAGAAGGAGGGGTAGTTTGCCCCTGAGTCAAGGGAACATTGAACCCAGAAGAGTTCATAGAAGGAGTAGGCCTGATTACTTGGAACAGGAACTTGACAGAGGCCTTTCTAGCAGGGTTGTTGAAACATTAATGCAGGTGAGTGATACAGAGACACAGAAACAGAGTAGCTCCAGGGTACTCTACGTGAGCGGGTTTTGTTTAGATATGATAAGTGACCAGATGTGGATCAGTGCACCCTGAATACTGTAGGTGTTCTGTCGCAGTGCCACGAAGCCTCCCCAGCCACACTGGTACTAACAGTGTAAGGATGGATGCCGGCTGCATAGGCATCCTGAGCCCAACTCCATTGGCATGCTCTTCTAACCGACTTGCCACATAAGTTATTTTGCCACGTCAACCTGTACTTTTCTTGTTTGCTCATGAGATATAGTTCCTCCCTCCCTCCCCTCCAGGATCTGCCCATGGTGTTTGGAGACCAGCGAGACAGAAGAAGACATTATGGGTCAGTTTTTATCTACTTAGCTCAGCATTTACTGCGAGTGGTGCTGCTCTTTAAACTGTAGGAGGAAATTACATACATCTGTTTAGAATTAGGAGCGACCTAGATGCCTGCTTTAGACCAGTTGATGTTGCTGTTAAGGCTCATAAAGATACACCTGCCTCTGCCTCCTGAGTGGATTGAAGGTTTGGGCCACCACCACCTGGCTATATCAGTTTTGATTGTCAACATTTTGAGTCTTGACCTGGTAACATGTAGTTATTGCAGTCTACTCTTAAGTGACTTCTTTTCATTGTCTATAGAAATTACATCTTATTAGCAACCTTCCCATTATACAGAATACAGAGTGAAAACTGAGGGTCCTCTGTCATTATTTACATCATCTCTCATTAATCTCAGATGTATACTCATCTCATTAGTTTTTATAATATAAATAAATAGAATATTCCTATTGCTCTGAAGTTTACCCTTTTTGTTCAACAGTGGGCTCACTATATCCCATGTCAGCAGGATAGACACCTGACAAATATTTACATAACACATTTCAGGGTTTGGTCATGTATGTCTTACTTCCACAACAGGCATTTTTTTTCTCTGTTTTCTCAAGGAAGCACTTATTTCTCCTAGTATCTAAGTATTACTGATATCTTCTTTTGGCTACTGTTAGTATCTTCTCCATGTCATGGTATGGTATAATAAAAATAGTAATTTCATTGTCAACACAGTGTATGTGTCTGGATGTATGTGGGGTCATTTACACAATAACCCTTTTCACAATTACGTGTCAAACTTTGATTTATTTTCGGGCATCTTGTACAATTTTTTTAATTTCTTGACTATTTCTATGTATCCATAGTTCTCAGGTTTTAGGGTACATCAAATCACCCGGAAGGTTTCTTAAGTTCCTGACTGCTGGGCTACAGTCCCCAGACTCTCTATTTGAGCAAGTCTGGATTGAGGCCAGAGAGTTCTTATTTTAGTGTTTCCATGCAAAGCCTAGAGATCACGTTTTGAGGTCTGTAGACTCTCTATGCCTGTCACATGTCCTATGATGTCTGAATCTTTCCTTGGTCCCCACTGTAAACTGCTCAGAAGAACAACAACATCTGAGGAAAGGGTTGAAATGGCTTTGATGTTCATGTCCTCCCAGAAATGGTGCCAGCAGGGTCTCTAAAAGTCAGAGCCAATGACAGCAATAGTCCTGCCAGGAGCTTCCACCTCAAACTAAGGAAGAGTTTCCGCAGGTGCAAAGGGTAGGATGGGCTATTGTTTCCCCGTTAAACTCAATGGCATCACATGCTCTAAAGATTACAATCCCCAGCAGGTGCGTCATATTTGAGAATGAAGGAGGGCATTATAATGCCACTCCTGGCAGAAAATATCTTTTTATTTGTAATCTTCCCTTCCTGATGGGAGTGAAGCCAAGAAAAATTCTAAGTATGACATAAACAGATACATTCAGTCAAACACTTAAATTGTATCTATGTAGTAAACAGAAGTTCAGAATTTCTGAGACAGAATTTCTGAAAATTAGTAAATAGTTTCTCTACAAGTGAAGATTGCCTTATCTTTAATCACTGAGTTTATACAAGCTGCTTACTTGTATATATCTTGGGTAGAAGAAACACATCACTAATAGATAATTATTCCAAATACAAATGTAATGTATGCACATAAAACTTTATATAATAAAGTATTTATGCATGGAAATGAAATATAGGAGATACCATAATTTAAAAAATATAACTCGCTACATAAATTAATGCATGATCAATGCCCTTTGAATCAGGAAAATGCACTGAGCTGATCAGTTTATTTCATTTGTGCTGCTTCTTTGCTGGAAATATATGGAGAATTTTTACCATTTCTGGAAATGCTTGACTATTTGAACAATTCATTTTCAATAAGCTTGTACATATTTATAAATATGTGTACAGTTTTTGAAAATATGCTTGTTTAAGCTTTATACAAATGATATCATAATGGTGTGAATCGTTCTTCAACTTCCTTTTGTGCCATTATGATTTAGTTGCTTTAACCTCTGTGTAAAGTTCCATTCAATTCCTGTAACTGTTAATTCTCTAGGATGGATATTCAGGTTCTGTCCTTTGTGTTGATGCTGCTGGGGATCCACCCCAGACCCTAGAGCATGCTAAGACCATGCTCTACCACTGAGGAACCCTCCCTGCACTTGTTTTCTGTGTGCCAATGCGGAAATTCTTCAGTGATATTTCTTGTTGCCTATTTTCTTGAGCACATTAAACACAGAGTCAGGAAGTGAATCTGAGCTGCACACAAATACCCAACTCCACCAGCTGGTGACAGATTGGTCTCCGAATAGGTTATATCAGATTAAATTGCCATGAGAATTGCATAAATGTTGTTTGACATTTTTCCCCACTCGTGACAATAGGAGGACTCTAAGGTGTCCAGCTAAAAAGTATGAATTTAAACTTCATTTTGATTTTGTTTATAATACCTAGTTGTGGCATAGGCACTGGCAGTCTTCTTATTTTTATTAGTTTCATAGGTTTTTATGTCTGTGAATTGTGCACTTATAGCCTTTGCCAATTTTCTCCAGCTTTGTCTTTTATTGATTATTGACCCCCAGTACAATCTAAACAACTCTCATATTTTGGTTATATATTTTGCAAATATTTTAAAAGTTTTATGACTTGTGTCTTAATTGTATTTAATAGTAATTTTTTGAATTGAAGTTTAAGATGTGTTGTAATGAATATTCAAAATACTATTAGGTTTTCCAATTAGTCTTGCTTATCTTTTCCTGTAGATGTTTTTGGAGGGGGTTTGCTTTTCTGTCCCAATAGCCTCAGAAAGTTTTAAAATTCACTTTTTGGTAGGTCTTCTTGTGAAATTATTATATATTCTGAAGGCAGCATACATTAATTTATGTCTATATATAAATTTATTTCACATGGATTTTTAACATTGTTCACTGAGTCATTTATCCTTGGCACTAATTTGTGTGTTTGGATTTGAGTTTTTACAATTGTACTTAGAATTATACTGACTGAGACATTGAAGATCTGTAATTCTTGATTTGATCACATTCACAAGCTTGTGTGTTTAGTATCTGACTCACAGTATCGATCTGTGAGAACATGTGTGTGTGTGCAAAGGCAGAGATGGGTGTAGCACAGAGAACATGTTGCCAGAGAAGTACCTTTATATAGTCCGCGCACTGATCAAAGTTTCACTTATGTTAATACGTTTCCCAGAAATATATGAGATAATTCCATATTACCTTGGGCTTTTGTAGTGATGGCAGTGGGGAAAAAGACATAAGAATGGAGAAAGGATGTTTAATTCTCCTCTCCATCTGTTGGTGGAAATTTGGTGGTGACGGTGAGTGTAACATGCAGCCCTTTGTGGCCACGCTTATATGAGCATAAGATCTTAGGAAGGACTAAGGGTGAGGAAGGGTATGGAGCAGGTATCAATCAGATTTCTGTGTTGTACTCTCATTTTAAGAATCCTGGAGTGAGTTACTGCCGTCTGAAAAAGCAACTCAAGTATCGAAAGCTACCATTTGTGTGTGTGACAGTTTCACTGAAGGAATAGCAAATGTTTCTGATATTATAATGTTCACTTCTTTTTTTTTTTAAATGACTCTGGTTAATTGGGGTTTATGTCTCTCTCCTCTTCAGGTGGTTCTTTGGAGCAATCAAAAGAGCAGATGCAGAAAGGCAACTACAGTATTCGGAAAACCAGACGGGTGCCTTTCTGATCAGAGAGAGTGAAAGCCAGAAAGGGGACTTTTCCCTCTCAGGTAGGGACATTGCTCTGCGGCGTGGAATAGGAGTTTGAAAGTTCGCAGTCAAGAGCTTTCTATGTGAACTTGAGTGTGCTAATGATAGATTTTCAAGATTTCTCTTATTCACCATTTCACCAAAATTAAACCCGCTGAACTGCTCAAGAGTAACGAAAATTAGATAAGAACTCCTATGACTAGACCTTTCTATAAACAGTTCCCAATATATGAACTATTTATAAGAAATGAAAAGCCCAGGGATCACATGGTTGGGGGGTTCGCATTGTCTAGTATCCTTCTGGAGAAATGACAAGAAGAAAAATTGCACCATTGTCAAACCAATCTTGTAAAAACTCAATTTTTCTTTCTCTTTCTTCCTTCCCATTTTCCCTTCTATGTTTTCGCTTGTCTTTATCTGATAAGTAGGAAAAATTGAAATGCTGGATGAAAATTCATTTAGTCAACCTACTAGATGCATAATTTTGCCAAATATGTTTTTTTCAGTTCAAGGCAAAATGCATCGCTGTGCTGCCCTAAGGAAAAACAGAAACTTGGGGGACTTAAGATGCATCTTTACAACTATAGACATGCATGTCTACTTTCACGAGACTATGTTCCAGGCCAGATTATGTTCCAGGCCAGATGCAGGAATGCAGAATATCCTTGCTTAGAGTTGCCACACCAGCTTGCCTCTAGGTGTAAAACTCTCTCTCTTGCCTTGTGTTCTAGATCTCTTTAAGTCTAATACACACACACACACACATATATGTCATTATCCTTTTAAGTATGTGGTCTTTTTTTCTGACTAGATAAAACCTATTTAGGGGGGTTCAGAGAGATTTTGTTTCCCTTCATGTCTGTTTCCCTGTTTTATGTTAATCATGATCTTGTGTATTTCATGATGTCTTCTTGGCTCATTAGAAGTTACAGTGACCTTCACAATGTCACCCTTTAAGAATTCAGACAGGAACTCCGGCCAGGTTGTGCAAATTTGGCATCCTTCACCCTTCCACAAACCTGTGGTCTCAAAGTTTGGGAACACAGGTTGGCACTAGGAAGACTCAAGGGCATTGAGATAGGTGATGCAGACACAGATTTTACGTTGTGCCATATCCAGTGTCCATCCAGGCGACAACATCAGCCGGGTCCTGCTTGACTTCCTAGTCCATGCCTGAAGGGAAGCATGAGGATTAAGAAATGGAAGGTAGAAAAATTAGAGATATAAAAGACAGAGACACAGGATAGAGTCGGGAGGGCAACCCAGTGTGAATACTGAAACTCATTCCATGTTTATTTCTAATAGACGTTATATATCTCAATCCAAAGAGGAAGACGAGGCTTCTTTACCATGATACAAGGAACAAACAAAGTAATCACCTTCTCAATACCCATAGCATCAAGCAACCACACCCTAGGTCAGAACATCCTGTTAGTAGTCACACCTTGAGTCAAATCACCTGTCAATAACCTTGAAGGAGCAAGAATAGGCCCGAACTTTCTGACCTTTGCTCAAGGTGGAACGACTCCACATCCATGGGCTCCCACAGTGTTGGGTCTGTACTTCAGCTCCTGAGGATTCTGGAATGGAATTGATAGGGTTTTCGAGATTCAGCTGAACACAGCCTTATTCTTGCTCAGCACCGTGGATGAGGATGAGGATTGTTCTGATTTTTATTCTTGAAATATCCCTATGCGTAATGATCCCAGATTTTTGAGATGTTCCTGACACTTAAAGCAGTAATGAAATCATTTAGTGTTGGGGTTGTTCACTCAGAAGAGATACCCTGGCAGATTGGGACTTCACAGTAGTACACGCCTATGTAAATCTAGGTGGTAGAAGTAGAAGCCAATATTTTATATAATAGCTTTACTCCTGGTAATGAAGCAAATGTATATAAAAACAGAAATACATTTAAAAGAGCAGTCTTGAATGTTACCTATTGGAGATACATTTTCAACACTGAAAAACTCTTTCTACTGTTTTTTTCTGTAATTGACCTATATTTATGTTTATATATTTATGCATGGACATTTATGTAAACAGGAAATAAAAAATGATCTTGTAATCAATGAAATATATACCTATGTACATCTATATTTATAACAAACATGCATGTGTATGATAAACATATGGACACATATAATTACATGTGTGTGATGTGAAGTCATCTATGGTTTGCGATATTTTATGAATATTTCTGCATGCTCTTATTACTTACTCTGCATTACCATTTTAGAAGTTACATAACTTTACATTTGCATGAAAGAAATCATCATTTTTTATTTGGCTTGTTTCATATTCTATACATTGTTGTTATTTTCAATTATTTTTCTATTACAAAAATGGTCCACAGGGAGTCTCTTTAGATTAATATTTGAATATTTTCATTAAAATACCATTTTCACAGTAGGAAAAATCAAATATTTTTAAAATCTAGATATTGAATAAAAAGAGATATAACAGCATTCCTTCTTTAAGTGTACCCATATTTGTTGATTTGCCTTTCTCATTATTTATATATCCAATTTGGTCATAGTTGCTTATTAAATTTAAATTAAATACTTCATATAAGCAAAAGGTATAGAAGGATATTTCCATGGGGAAAGGAAACTGAAAGTAGAGTCACCTGACTCATATATATCTTTGAATAATGCTGGGGCTACAGTGACTCTTCAGAATATTCTCTACAATGAGTATTCTGGAACAAAACAGCTTGAGAGGCTTAGGAGAGAATTACAAGGATATTGGCTGCTGTAAGCCATGAATACTCCAGAGCTTGCTTATGGTCTTAGGAAGCACTGTAGAACTATTTTGGAGACCAGCAAATCATTATGGATTCTTTTTCAATGAAGTCAAACAGTTTAGAGCCTTTTGAACAAATTATCTGATTGCTGTGTATTCACAGGGGATGAAGTATCTGATTGTGTTCTGCTGAAAGGGAAATTCTCTTATTAGTTAGAAGGCTATGCAGTGGAGAAATGGAAAGAAAAAGGGCTTCAGTAGATCCACATAAGACAAACAAACAATCCAATTGCTGACAGCTGATTATCACTAAGGAGCATCAGATGGACCACTCATAGATTGATTTCTTAGTGCAGTCGTCTTCTTAATCAGCTGGACTTGACGGTCTTCAATTTTGCTGACTGCTGTGCCATTAAAGGAAGGTAAACAATATTCCTTTTCTATCTTTGTCTCCCTTGTATGACTTTTCTTTACAAGTGTTGTCTTTACTCCTTGGGCAGCAATGGCTTGCAGCTGTCAGAGAAGAGCTTCATGACAGAGCATGATTTATTGAGGCTGGGGCAGCTCTGGGAAGCAGCAGCCCAAGGTTGGAGTGGGTGCTAATTGGGTTGTTGTGATCTACACATGGTTGTCAGAACTTGTGAGGTCTGAGGAGATCAGAAAAGAGACTTAGGGCCATGACACCTCTCGTAAAAGCGCGACACTAATTAGCTATGAATTACAGCAGCGCTTTTGGATATTACAAATTATACATGGTAGCCAGAGAATCTGTCTTCATTAGACACATGGCAGGTAGTTTTAGTGCCTCTATTGTTATTTGTCATTGGTGGTGAATTGTTTTTCTGAAGAAAAATATAGAATTCTGACTGCATGTCAACTGGCTTGGCTGTTTCTTCACATCAATCAATTACTTACAAGGAAATTATTATTGCTGTTGCCATTAATATTAATATGATGATTAGTGTCTTATAAAGCATTCGTTGTCTTGTTTGATGCACGGAGGCTGCCCTTGCGCTCGGAATCAGTTTGTATTACAAGGTGGCAATGGAGGAAGGACTATTCCTGCCAGATGCCAGAGTTCTATTTTTGGACTTGTAGGGTGAGTGAGTAGTACAGGTGTTGAATGTGTGTGTGTGTGTGTGTGTGTGTGTATGTGTGTAAATGGACCTATATTGTTCAGAGTCATGTATCCATGTGGAAGACTTCAGGACCTTACTCTATAAAGAGATATTTTAGGTAGAAGATAATTGACCTAATCTGTGTTATAGATAGCATATTACTTCTTATTTGTTGCTGGGACAAAAATACATTAAATGAAGCATCTTAAGCAAGGGAGGGTTTTTTTTTGAGACAGGATTTCTCTGTAGCTTTGATGCCTGTCCTCCCGAGTGATGGAAGTAAAGGCGTGCACCACCACTGCCCAGCCTGGGAGGGCTTATTTTGCTCTATAGTTTGAAAAGGGTAGTGCATCATGATGGAGAAGGCCTGGTGGCCAGAGTGTGAGGTAGCTGTTCATATTGTGTCTGCACCAGAGGGAAATGACTGCTTTCCCTCATTTCTCTCTTTTCCCTTTTAGCTAGTCTGTTATCTCAGCCTATGAGATGGTTCCAGCCCCATCTTTCGGGACAAAAGATTATTGTTTTGTAGTTGTATCTCTCTAGAAAAGACCTTGCAGATATACCCAGAGGTGTGTCCACTGGGTGACTCTAAATTCAGCCAAGTGGCCAATGAAAATTAACCTCCACAGAGAATTTGGTGAGATGCGTGCATGAAAAGTTTATAATAGATAGCAGTCTGGAGAGAAGAGAGGTGAGCACAGTGGCATCATTTGCTGCTATCTGAAGTCACAGGTGGAAGGCCAACCCATTTTGGGGATGTGGGTGACATACCTTAGGCTCTAGGCTGCACTGTCATAACAGCAATCTCCCAGTGCTCCTCTCTTTTTTTCTAGGGTGAGTATAGGAATGTGGACCTAGAAGTAGGGATTAGAAAATACTTTGGTATTAAGCAGTCTGATTTAGTGTCAACTATTTCCATGCTTGTTTCAAAATTCCAGTGCCTATGAGCTTCATACACTATTAAATATCAGTTTCTCTTGGCTTAGGAGAGGTAACCATGGGGCTATAGGAAGCTGAGTTAAAGTGTATCCCATCTTGATGTTGGGTCTTTCCCAGTGGGCTCTTTATGATGTAATCTAGAGAGTACTCTTAAGCAGTCCTGTTTTGTCTCCACAAACACCAGCCTGAACCAGGATAGTTATGAAAACTAGAAAGAAAGAAATGGGTCTACCCGTAGATGAGCTGACAGGAATTGGTGGTTGATCAGACATGGAGTAAAAGAGGCAGAAGGATGCCTGTCCCATGTCTGACAAGCTAAGTGAATTCTGTAGGAATGGTTCAGGTGGTTTCCATCTGGGCTGAGTGTAGGTTCTTGGTGTTCTGTTTGAAGAACTGAAGAAGCACACACAGAAAGCAGAATAGCCCAGTATTTTATCCAGAAGCCAAGAAAAGTGCAGAATAAATGTTTTGCAAGGAAACTGCAGGTCCTTAGATAGCAAGCAGTTCAGGAATCTGGTTACTGTCCTGAGTCTCTTCCCTTTGTAGGTCTCGGAAGAGGAGTTGGTTGCTAGGGGCACAGTGTAGGTAATTTGTATTTTGATTGGTAGACTTGGATTGTGTAAGCCTTTGCTCATCAAATATTTCCTTTCCCACAATGCATCTGATCTTAAGCATACATATGCTCAAGTCATGTGTAGGATATAAGATGGCAAATTGGAAATTTTAGCCAAGAGTTCACTCAGAGGACACAGCTTGCCATAATGTTCACATACGTCCAACAGCCAGGATATGCTTTCAGAACTGGCCATGAAAGGAGAATTACTGAAGATTTATAGGCAGCTCTAGATTGGAGTGATCGGTTACTGTTTGGAAAGCAGGGTGTGTGAAGCTTGCTTGATGCAGGTGTTGGTCCCAAGTTTCTAAGTAATGTGTTGGGTAAAGGGCTGTGAGTAGCAGAGTCCTAGGTTGCCAAGCTACCCCTTTGCATCTTGATCCAGAAAGGCAGAATCGTAGGGAGAAAATGGAAAAAAGGAGGGTAACCTCAGAGGTGGTGAAGGCGGTTTGGGGTAAACTTAGTAGTAACCATCGTTTCTTTAAATTTTTTTCATTTTCATTTTATTTTATGTGTAGGCATGTTTTTTTTCTTCTGAATTCGCACTGGTGCACCACTTGTGTGTTTGATGTCTGAGAAGGCCAGAGGAGGGCATTGGACCTTTGGGACTGGAGTTGCAAACAGCCAAAAGCTGTTTTGTGTGTGCTGGGAATTGCTGCTGGGTCTTTGTGAAGAACAGACAGTGGTCTTAACCACTGAGCCGTCTCTCCAGCTCACAGTATCTCCTCCTCCTCCTCTTCTTTGAGTTATTTCTTTAAACAACTAAGTCATTTTAATTGAGCAGAGAATAATTGAGAATGAGAAGTTTTCAAAATCACAAGTGGTTCAGACTTCTTTTAAAAAATAAACTTTGAGTAGCATTTTTCTATGATAAAATGATAAAATGTCATTCCTCTAGTCATGTCGGTCCCATGGAGTATATAAGAGTTATTTATGGTAACTGTGAAGCTATTTTGTGAGACTATAAGGTCTAACCTCTTTAGAGAGACCTACCTATTTTTAAGACACACACACACTCTCTCTCACATACACATATACACATACACACATACACACATATATATTGTAGAATTCATAGAACCAGATAGTTTTATCCTCCAAAATATTTGGTGGTCATAGCTAGAAGTATCACATAAATGGCAAAACTGCCTTTTCAAGAAGAGTATCACCTCATGTATGTTCGTTGAGAATAATGTCCACACATGGAAGAGGCCAGCATGATCTGAAGTGAGTTCCAGAATACTGCAACAGGGGATTAATCTGAGTGATGCTTTAGAGTTCTAATATAGTATAGATTTACACATACCTTACAAATTAATGTTAAAGATGATTGAAAGAGAATTGAGACAACAGAAATCCCTTTAGAAAAGATGTGTATCCTTTATGTTGACCTTTTGTGTTGCCTCCATGTTGCCATTGTACGTATCCTTCACTGGACGTTACATGGTCTTCATGTTGACCTTATGCAAATCCTTCACTTTGACCTTGTGTGTATCATTCTCATTGACCTGGTCTTTATCTTTCCTGTTGACCTGGTGTTCATTCTTCACAGCGAATATATATACATAAAGGCTTTCTTATTTATGAGCAGCCATTCCACTATGTGTAAAAAAAAACCCCACACTTTTCCCAGTGGATTATGAGGACAGAGAAACTTTGCTGTTGCTTGTTTTTCATGATTCTCCCGTCCCTCCGCCCTTTCCTAATAGTTTATAAAGAACTGTCAGTAGACCCTCAAACGTGCTCTTCTTCATGCTGTAGTATCTGGTAATAATGAAAAACAAGGCCAGCGACCCTTCCTTAAGCCAGCAAGCCTGGATCTTGCAAGATCACAGTTAATCCTCTTGTCTTTTATGCTTTACATTATTTTAGAAACATGGTTTCATATCCAAACGTTAGCGTTTTCCAAGTAATATGGCTGTGCTATAAGAGAAAAATGGAAGATGTCATTCCTTAGTGTGACCCCTACCTTGCCTCCCACCCCTGCCAGGGCCAGAGTCCAGACTCAAACCCACTTCACACACCTTTCTTGGCCACTGTTATTACTCCCAAAGTTTCCAGATATGCTGAGTCACTCATGGCTGACTCTTGCCCCATGGTGAAAGGCTCCGTGTTTCATTAGCAGTCTCCTGAGTCATCTATTCATTCTTCATTGAAAATTAATGTGAACCCTGTGGCCACTAGAGTTTGCCATTAATTCCATTACTATTAACTACGAATGTAAATACAATTGTATATCCCAAGCATGAACAAGTTTCAAACGACTTGGAAAAAAATTGTTCCTTGAATTTATTAAGCAATGAAACTTCTATGGATTCTGGGAGCATTTGATGCTGCTTAAAGATATTTTGCTTTTTAAAAAGTGCATGCGCTGCAGAAAGGAACTCTACTGTTAATAAGTCCACTATCTCATATAGAATGTATTAAATTTTAAACATGTTGGTGCCATCTCAGAAAATGCCTTTTAATTAAAGTCGTAATTTAGTTGTGTTCGGCTTAATTGCAAATATCATTGACGGTAATAGCTAGTGACTTTCCTGTGAGTTATGCTTCATGCTGCCTTCCCCTAACATTACTACTGCTATGTTGTGTTTCAAATGCTTTAAATACTCTATAAAGTTACATTGGCATTTTATTATGCCATCCATGGATCTGTGCTTGTGTGGGTATGCATACACATACAGATATACAGGCAAAACGCCCTGCTTCTCTCTAGAGTGCTGGCTCCTGGAGAAGCTCTTACTGAGACTCATTCTTGTGTTTCTGGATGCTGCAGCATTCTTTGTGGGACTTTCTATCTTTCCTTCTCTTGCTTTTTTCTGAAGCCATAAAGTTGATTCATTGAAGTCTTCTGGTTTTGAGTACCCTGTCATGTTTATTGAAAAGACTCTCCGTGGTGTCATTCTGAGCTACTTGAAGAAAAATGACAGAAATGTTCCACGTTGTTGCTCTTTGAATGGAACTCTACAAGAATCAACTTCCATTATTAAATAAGGAGAAACTGATGTCATATGGAGTTCAGCGAATTTAATGCTCTTGTAGGTCATGATACAATGAACCCCTTTCCTTTAAAATGTTTATTTCTGGAAAATTAAATTGTTCCTTTATTACGTTTTGTCTCGTGTTGCCTTCATAGATTAATAGTAGCCAGCTAATGGGTTCTGAAGGAAGCACCGCCCTGCTTCCCTTTCATCTACTCAGGAACACATTAAGAGTGACAGAATCTTAGCGCCCCTGTAAACTCTGCCCATTCATAGTGATTTGGGAGAGTCACTATGTTAGATAGATTCCACCCACCCCCTTTGTTACCAGAGTGTAGATAAGTTGCTATGGAAGTGGCTGCAGATGAGGGCAAGGCAGGACGAAGGTGGGAGGATTCTTTAACCTGCACTCAGCAAGTACTCTTGCCTGCTTTAGAGAGGAACGACGTATTGCAAAGACCAGGCAGCTGCTGCTTTTCTGCTTCAGTGGCAGCAACTCCATGGCCGTGGAGTTGTCTATGTGTAGCGTCCTCCTTTTCTATGTCTGCATGGGACAGCAGCTTTCATCCCAGCAAACGGGACTCCCGTTCAAGACAGAGAAGTGGCACTAGTGTTGTGCACACCGGTCTTCGGAGCCACCCTGCAGGAAAAGAGCAAGTAAGAGCTCCAGCCTCTTGTGACTGTTTCTACACATTCGTCTGGTTAAACATTAACCCCTGAGCATTGCTCTCACAGTCAATTTAAGGTGGTTTTAAACCACAAAACATTCGTTTCTCACTGTTCTTGTGGCTGTGGAATCTGATATAAAGGTGCTGGAAGATTTACTGTCCAGAAAGGGCTATTTTCCTGCTTGACAGATGATTGTCTCATGTGACAGAGGCAAAGCCCTTAAGTTCTTCTCACCACAACGTCTAGGGGACTCCATGCTCAGGAGTTCCTGTAATTATCTCCTGAAGGCCTCACCTCCAAATCCATCACTTGGGAAATTAAAGCTACAAAGTGCGAGTTTTTGATTTGGAACAGGCAAACCTTCAGGCCATATTTGTTGCCAAGTATTGAATTATGTTTCCTTTTAATTTTTCATTAGTTTTTGAGAGTTTCATACAATGTGGTTTGACCCTATTCTCTCATCCCCCAACCCCTCTTATTGCTGGTGGTCATGGCAGTGGGTAGAAGACCCACCTGCCTAGCAAAGTGAGGCTGGATGCTTACTCCTCTGGCACATGTCAGCAGGCTGGGTGCTCTAGTGGTCCACTGCCTGCGCTCATGGAGGAACTGTACACGCATCTCATGGAAAGACTGTGTCTCCTGCTAACGTCAGATGCTGCACCCATAAAGCCTCACCAACTTGACTACCTAAACACAAGCTGAGGAAGGATTACAATAGACATGCCAAAGTAGATGGGAAAAGTACCCAAGGCATCAACCCGACCCAAAGAACTAAAGACAGCTAAGGAATGCTAGGAGTGGAAGAAACAGTTTTCCTTGGGGAAGAGCACACTAACTGGCTGTCCAGTTCCAAAAGGTACTGGGAATGGACATACAAGTAGCTTTAGAAGACTAAGTGCGTTATATACATATATGGACATACATAGCCATATATGTATATAACAACTCTGAATGAAAAAGGAGGCCATGAATTTGAAATCAAGCAAGAAAGAATATGTGGGAGGACTCAGAAAAAGGAAGGGAAGAAAGAAATGATTTGGTAATATTATAACCTCTAAAATAGAAAGGCAATAATCCTGCAATAAAACAATTTAAAACAAACACGAGAGCTTTTGGAAAGGGGCATTTCTAGCAACAAAATGAAACTTCTTCAGGGTAAAGAATTTCAGATTTCTTGGTCATAGAATAATTCATTTTTATGTAAAACAAAGTTTAGGAATAAAAAGAGTAGCATATAAAATGGTCAGCAATGACGTAAAGATAGAGAAAATATTTACTAAAAGGAGAAGAAGAAAAATTTGAAAGCATTTGATTGGAAATCCTGGGATACAAGAACGCAAAACTTCTATGTAGCAAGGCCTAGAAAGCACCAGGAAATGATGCTGGGTGATAGACAGAAAATTGCCCCTGTGCTCAGCATTTGCTGAGTAAAGCGTCTCCTTGAAGAGCTCAGAGGAAAGCAAAGGAAGCAGATGGAAGCCGTGAGGACAGCTGTCACCTAAGAGCAGGCGTATCTCCAGAAGTTGTTGGAGTAGATGGACGTGATCGTAAGTAGGTAACAGAAGAAAAGTTCCCTAGCACTTAAACCCCACTGCCTAAAATCCTAGTCTTCAGGGAGAAATGACTATTATATGTAAAATATGTGAAAATCTCTCTATATCTGATACCTTTTCTAAATACTTTATATCAAAAATAAGTAAAAAAAATTCATGAAAATCCAGGAGAAAAATAATATCAAAAGATTACAAAAAATCAGAATTCTCTTTTACACCACTAAATATGGAAAGGATCACTATAAAGATATAAATTCTGATTTCAGAATCATAACTCTTCAGCTCAATTTTATTAATAAAGTTGATAAACTGCATAGTTTTGCCTTCGTTCTCCAGCTGTTGACATTGAAACAGTTGCCTGTTCTTCTCTCATTTCCTGTGTCTGTCTGTGTGTGTATGTTTCTTCCTCCTTTAGCTTTAGGGTTCGTTCACATATTCCTCATTACTACAAGCTTTGATTAAACTCTGGGGTTTTTATAGTGATAGAATGATGTCATCTATGATAGCATGCATACCCTAATATCTTCAAATGTTTTCTTAAGTTCTTTATTTGCTTTGGATACAACAGAACATTATGAATGTTACTGTATTATTAAATCTTGTCTAGGACCCCAAAGAGGCATTTAATAGCCCCACTTTACAACCACACACACTCCTAAAATTGCCATTTTAGCCTTTCCTGGCCTCACTTAAAGCAACGCATCTCACACTTGATTTTTTTCATTATTACTGTGTTGTTTTTTACTGTTAAACTGGCATAGACAATGTCAGGTTTCATTCTAGCATTTTTGTGTTTATGTTATGTGCACTGCTGTTTCGTCAGCAATTGTGTCTCTGTGAGGGTATTGGATCCCCTGGAACTGGAGTGACAGACAATTGTGAGCTGCTATGTGGGTGCTGGGAATTGAACCCAGGTCCTCTGGGACAATAGCCAGTGCTCTTAAATGCTGAGTCATATCTCCAGCCCTGTCCTAGCATTTCAATACAAAGTTTGTTGTGTTGATTCTCACGCCCCTGCTCTTCCTCTCCCCAAACCACCCCAGTACTTTGCCAGCTCTTCTTTATGTCTCTATTTCCACAGCTCTGCTTTGCAGCTCCTTCCACCTCTGTGGCCCTCCTCTCATTTCATGGCCTGTGCTCACACCCCGGTTATACACATGAGTATGAACACCGTATGCTAGAGTTCACCTGTGAGCAAGAACATGTGGTTTCTACGTATCTGTGTCTGAATCACCTTGCTACACAGAATACTTTACAGATCCATCCATGTCTCTCCAAGTTTCACTTTTCTTTACAGCTGAATAAAGTACCACTGTTAAGTATGAGTGATGGAGGAGGGTCATCTGTCTATGTGTTACTTTCATTGGTTAATAA
>LOJH01008383.1:0-10716 GCA_001685095.1 Ellobius talpinus
ATTGGCCTTACCAAGTGCACAGCTCAGTAGCCAGTCACAACAGGGCAAGTGCTCACTCTCTGGCTGCTCATGAGAAACACTTGGGCCCTGAGACTCCTAGAGGCAGCCTGTGAAGTATTGATAGTGAGGGACTGAGGGGGAAGAGGGCTGAGAGTTGCTGAATGGGTAAAGGATTTTAGTTTTACCAATAAAGACGCGGGAGTGGTGATGACAGTTGCATGTACTGTTGAATTGTACACTGAGGCCTTATTAAGTCAGTAGTTCAGTGATATATGCAATAAGCCATAATTCAGGCATTGAAAAGTACAGTTATCAAATGGACAGTTTAACTAGAGTGGTTCTCTGGCAAGCTTAAGTTGACAGAACATTCAGTGAATTTGACCATAGAGCAATAGAAATTAAGCAGAATAAAAAGAAATAATGAAGAAAAATTGACAGCCACCATTGAGAAATATGAGCCACCATAAAATACAGCAATAATAACATCAAGAATAGGAGGGGCCCAGTTATTAAAGCACATGCCTTGCAAGCATGGCATCCCCAACTCAGATCTCACATAAAAAAAAAAAAACCAGGTGTGTTAGCATCTCTGGGTACCTGAAATCCCAGAGATGGCACGGTGGGAGGGGCAGGCGAGCGATCCCTGGAATTCACTGGTCATCTAGCATAGTCTGCCTGGCAGAGTTCTAGAGCAATGAGAGAGAGAGAGAGAGAAGAAAGAGAAAAAAGAAAGAGAGAGGGAGGGAGGGAGGGAGGAACGAAAGAAAGAAAGAAAGAAAGAAAGAAAGAAAGGAAAGAAAGAAAGAAAGAAAGNGGAGAGGGGGAGAGGGGGAGAGGGAGAGAGGGAGAGGGAGAGAGAGAGAGAGAGGAGAGAGAGAGAGAGAGAGAACTAAGTTTGGGCTTCACCAGGACGCTGCCTTCTCATTAGCATAGGCCGCCTTCACACCAATCACCCTTGCTCACTGGTTCCTACTAGGAAAACGATGTCCTCAAAAAATATTTCAGATGCATGCGCACTTGCATACAGAACAAAGTAGAGGGGCAGAAAACTCAAAATTTTCAAAAACAATTGGTAACTTAAAATAGCTTAACTTTTCACATTTGATGAAAAATACTGGTCGATACATCCAAGAAGCTTGACAAACTCCAATTTGGATAACAGATCTACATCCACACATATGATAATCACAAGACTGAAAGCAAGAGAAAAAAATCTTGAAAGAATCGAGAGAAAAGCAACCGTAGCACACAGCAGAGCTGCAGTCGGCGAACTGGTCATAGTTTCAAAAATGCTGAGGCCAAAAGGCAGGCAGTAAGGTGACAGAAAGGACCCATTGCCAGCAAAACTGTCTTTCAAAATTGAAAATGACAAAAATAAGGTGGCCAAACAGTACAGACTGAGAATTCATTGCTGGCAGGCTTGTCTTACAAGAAATAATGATGTAGTTCAGGTTGAGAAAGTGACCCAGGACACTGAGCTCCCAGCTCATGCTTGGACAAATGCTCTGATGTAGGCAATAATAAAACAAAGTAATTATATATTTCCTTTTCTTTCCTTTTTGAACTTACATAAAATGTCATGAAAATGTCGCTTGTATCTATCTGGTTCCTTTCTAATTATATTTTCATCAGAGCATCCTCCCTTGGTCCAAGTCAGCTAAAGGGAAGAAGAAGCCAGGGAGCTAGTTCTTGATCATGCGTCAAGTGCTGGCATCCTCGCAAAGTGAAGAAATGATCTTCAAAGACATCTTATAAATTGTTTGATCCCTTTTATGTTTCTGGCTGTTGTGTTAGGTCCATGTTTCCTTGAAGGTGCTATCAAACAAGTTCTTATGGTTTCTTAATTTAGTAAAAAGATACCCATTTGGGATCTTCCACTCTCTGTGGAAGAAATAAAGAACCTACTCAATTTCCGCCTGGCTCTTCAGTCAAACAAGCAATATTACAAAATTATTGTCTTGCTTAGGCTGTTTGCACTGCTAATTTGGCACATTATTAGTAACATTTTATGAAAATCCCAGACTTCTAATGAAGTGCTTCTGAAACTTGGCCAGACTCTCTTCCGTGCTAAAGAGGAAGACACTGCCTGAATATCATAATTATTTGTCCTCTCTTACTTGTCCTGCTGCCCAGCAAACTGTGCTCAAGAGTCTCAGGAATGGGCTGGCGAGACGGCTCAGTGGTTAAGAACACTGGCTGCTCTTCTAGAAGATCCAGGTTCAATTCCCGGCACCTACATGTCAGCTCACAACCGTCTGTAACTCCAGATCCAACACCCTCTTCTGGCCTCTAGAGGCACTGGATGCACATGATGCACAGACATACTTGTAGATGAAATGCCCATACATGTAAAAAAAATAAAGAATAAGCCATTTATAAAGGGAAAAAAATCACAGGAGTGAGAGCAAGAAACAAGGAGCTGTAAATTGAACACGAAACACTTATCAACTCTGTTTACTTTGTATTGAATTAGTAGAGAAAAATATGTAGTTGTCTCAAGAATCAAATTGTTTCTGTGTCTCTGTATGTATGTCTGTATGTCTGTGTCTGTGTGTCTCTGTATGTGTGTGTGTCTTTGTCCATGTGTCTTTGTGTCTGTGTGTGTCTCTGTGTCTCTGTATGTCTGTCTGTGTGTCTGTGTATCTGTGTGTGTCTTTGTCCATATGTCTGTGTATCTGTGTCTCTGTCTCTGTGCCTCTGTGTATGTATGTCTGTGAGGGTACACACACAGGCTAGAAGCAGAAGCTGAAATCCCAGGCAGCCATGAGCTCCCCAGCGTGGGTGCTGGGTCCCAACACCAGTTTTTTGATAAAGCAGGAAGCACTCTTAAAACCACTGATCCTTCCCCCCAACAGCCCCAGAATCAAAACTGTGTAAGTACCATCAGTATTTTTATTGAGCCCCCAACCCATCAGAACAGAATTAGCAAACAAATATGTGAGAGCCAAGATATCTATTTATACACAGTGTTCCATTTTAAACTGTAGCTGGGAGGATAGTATTCACTTAATATAGTTCTTGGATCCTGGCCAGTAGTCCAACACTTCAGGCACAAAATTAGAATGAGTCATCCCAGGCCTGCCTCTTGATAAAGTTTCATGCGATAAGTGATTTATTTGCTCACAAAAATATATATTTTTTATATAAAACAACCCAGGCCCGGGGTTTCTATCTCCGGTACACACAGGAAGTGCAAAGTGGGGAAATACGTAGGACCCTTTTCTGTCCTAAAATGGGAATGAATATGTAAAACTCTGCCATTTGTTCTTGTCCTTTGCTTTCCAACAGCCTTGTACCTAAAATACTCTGCTCTGCCACCATGGTCATCGGTTTGTAAACCTCCGCTACAGATAATTCCACCCTTTCAGTGGGAGTTGGTTCCAGGGTACGCAGCGTCCATTACCACCTGCCCAGCTGAGTCTCTCTTAGATGAAAAATTGCCGCTTGTTTCTGCTGCGGTCTCCTCAGATTTGAGTTGGTAATGTGTCTTTAGCTGCAATAACTTTTATAGAGATTCACTGAGTTATGAATTCAAAGTGACCATACAAAATAAAAGCTCATTTATAATAACCCACCATATGGTCATTCCAGCTCCTGGCAGTTATCTGTAAAAGAAGCCTGCTACCCTTTTACCTTTGTAAAGCTAGTCTCCGTGGGATTCACACAGTACCTGTTAACGTCTTTTTCTTCAGCCACCTCACCTTAACTCCTTAGATTGATCCCATTTTAATTATCTTTGCTATTTTTTTAATCCTTTAAAAACTACTTGGCTAGGCATGATGGCACACGTCTTTAATCCCTGCACTGGTGGATCTCTGTATATGTGTGTATATGTTCAGAGAGAGAGATTAGGTTACATTTATACAATGCTTTCCCAGAGGAAAAGTCCATGTTGGAGACATCTAAATAACAACAATAACAACAAAAATGATGAGCTAGAAAGAAACCAAGATGCCAATAGCAAATACTGTAAGAGAGAGAGGAATAAAGCAGGAATGTGCCTGGGTGGGGGCTGGAGGAAGCCAGAGCCCCGGGCTCTGAAGTGGAAACTTTAGATGGAACAAAAGTAAGTTGGTTCATGTTCTGTAAAATCAGAGACCTTGCTTTGCTCTGCTTGGGAAAGGGTCGGAAATCTCCACCCACCTCTCCCCACAAAACAATCTTGTGGTTCCCAGTTCTAGGCCAAACTGCTTCTTTCCAATCCTGTGGTCTTTGGTTGATGTAGAATTACAGAGTTGAACAAGGCTCGGAGGGATCAAGTAACCTTGATAACTTCCAAGGACAAAGCCTCATTCTTCATGGCCCATATTCTTCCTGTTCTCTCCTCAGCCTCAGCTCTATCCATTTCTAGGCCCCCAGGGACCATCAGTACCCCAGATGGAATTACTGTCACCAGGAAGGCCTGAGGAGTGTCAGCCAGGAACTCCACTATGTAGGTTCCTTGTATTTGTTCATTGGCGTTTTCTCCTGCTATGATGTTGACTCGGTACTAGGTGGTGCACTTAGGGATTCGTTATTTAAGATCACTTTTTCTTGCCAGCCCTGTCTTCAGGACGGCAAAAGCTTCTAAAGTCCTCTCAGACTCCAGTGTCCTGAGATTCTCCAGCTCTAGGAGCCAGGACAGGAATAAATGCATGGTTACGAGCTATTTGGTGTAAACTTTAACCTCAGATACTTCGGTGAAAAACACCTGCGGAGAACTTGGCACTGGGAGGACATTTTTATTCAGTTGAGCCTGAGTGGCCAAACCTCAAAAGAAACACAAGGAAGATAAAGGGAGGTCTTGAGAGAAGGATCCCATGTAACTGAGTGTAGACAAACCCTATAAAGTAGCACCTAGAAAAAGACGCCCAAGGCTGGAGGGCCTTGCTCTACGTCCTCAGCCACCAGTGACAGATGCCCTTAAAAGTAAAACTCCAGGGCACAAAGGAGTCTAAGATGTGTTTATGTCTTTTGCTGTGTGGACCTAGCATCAAGCTGCCCTCTTAAGTTTTTATCTGTGTACCCATAGACTAGTATGGCTTTCTCTCTTAATCAGGAAAATTCCTTTGTATACAGATGGTAGTTAACACAAAAATTTTCAACCAATCAGAATGCAGTGAACAAGTATCTATGGAGTGCTTACCTATAAATGGGCCATCTGTACCACATTGCTTCCCCTCCACGCTCAGGGGACCGAAAGACTGTTCGGGAGGCCAGGGCAAAGCAGTGTCTTCTGAACCTGACAGGATACTGCCCTCATCAACTAACAGTAGCAGGGGTTCCTGCACAAAGTCATTCCATCGTGGAGCAGGGAGGAGTTCCATCATAGAGCGGGGGCAGTTTTCCTCCTGAGTGTGGTCCTTGGTAGTAGGCTGACCATGCTCCATTGGATGGCCCATGTCCATGTAGATATGGGCAGCACAGAGAGTACACGGTGGGTTATAAAAACAAAAAGACACAAATTTGACAGGGAATGGGTGGTGGCGGTAATCGGCAGGAGCTATATGTATATAGTGGAGCGGAGGGTGAATATGACCAAAATACATTATATACATATGTGAATTTCTCAAAAGATTAATAAAAATACAAGGTTTTTTTTTAAAGCTCTTGGTCTGACCACCTCAATCCCCCCTCCCCGCAAAAAGTGCTATTTCTCTGAACTTTGTGCAGCTTTTCTGATTGGGATTCTGGGTGACAGCATTCCAGACCTTTGAGTTACACCACAGATGAACAGCGGGTAGCTTCCCAGAACTAGTTT
Source organism: Ellobius talpinus (assembly GCA_001685095.1). Taxonomy (NCBI): domain Eukaryota; kingdom Metazoa; phylum Chordata; class Mammalia; order Rodentia; family Cricetidae; genus Ellobius; species Ellobius talpinus. The sequence goes on from LOJH01008383.1 coordinate 5,741, forward strand.
TAGAATTGATACTGTAGTCACCAATCAGGGTGATAAGTTTATTCAAACACGCCTGTCTCAGACTCTTAAGTGACCTCCACATAGCTCTTGGCTGTTAGGACTCACAGGCCCAGGTTTAAAATAGCTTCCATCTGTTGTACCTTAGGAATGTCTTCCTGCTGAATGTAAATGCTGATGAATTGGGATTGCACCTTCAGGGTTCTTACAAGCAGCAGTGAAGACTTACCTTCATGGAAAGGCCCGCTCTTTCCCCAGGGAGGATGCAGTAGTTTGAGAGACATCTCCCATAGCTTCAGGTGTTTGGTCTCCGTGATGCCATTTGGGGAAGTAAGTATAGGAGATGGGCCTTACTGGAAGAAGTCAGTCATGGGATGGGCTTTCAGATTTCATTTCCAGTTTGCACTGGCTGCTGCGTATTTACAATAAAAGGTGGGATTTCTCAGTGTCCTGCTCCTGCTGACACACCTTGATCTCCACCCAACACCAAATTAGACTCTCACCCCTCTGGAATCATAAGTCCAAATAAACTCTTCCTTCATAAGTCACTTTGGGTCATGTTTTATAACAGCAAAGTAACTAGTACAGGACAGAGCCCTTGGCTGGAGGAAGTCAAGGCCTGGCTCAGCAGCTGTCTCCTCTCTCTCCTGGGAACGGGGTTCATACAGTGTGTGTAACACGTCCTCTAAATAGTTTCTCTCTTTGCCTCTTGATGCCATTGCTTCAGACTTGCTCCTTGGTGGTTGGACTAGCTGTTTTTAGTTTTTTATTTTGGTGGTGGTGGTGGTAGTGGTGTTGGTGTGTGAATGTGGAAGCCAGAAACCAATTCAGGGGACTTTTTATTGGTCCTGTTTTTTAATTTGTGTGTGTGTGTGTGTGTGTGTGTGTGTTTAGACAGGGTCTCACTCTGTAGGCCTGGCTACCCCTAGAACTTGCTATGTAGATCAGGCTGACCTTGAACTCACAAACATACTCTTGCCTGACTCCTGAGTGCTAGAATTAAAGGCATGTGCCACCATGCCCCATGTACCTTGGCTTTCGAGACAAGGTCTCACTGGCACCTGAGCTCAGCAATCAGACTTGACTAGCTAGCCTCCCTCCGGAAGCCTCCTGTCTCTACCCTCCAGTGCTGGGGCTGTAAGCATGAGCCATCATGCCTAGCTTTTTACGCAGGTGCTGGGAATCAAATCACAGCTTCTCGTGAACTGTCTCCCATCCCTAACTGGACACCTGTCTATGGAAGTAGCTCCCTTTCATGACATAGGAAGAATTGTTCTACCTTTGTTTAGCATAGAGGACTAGGGAGTGGGTAATACCTTCGTGTGGGAAAGAAAAACTGCCGGAAGGTCTACTTTGTGTGACCTGGATTATATTGGATTAGTTTTAATTTATATACAATAAAGCGCATCAAATTTAAGTGTATACTTTGAGTTTTGAAAAATGTGCAGTGTGTAATTGCTACCAGACTTAAAATTGAAGCCAAATGTTTCCCATGCGGACAAGTGTCATCATGCCCCTTCGCTAGACACCCCTGAGATGAGCCGGCTGGGTGTCTGGTCAGCACATGCTTTGCTCTGGAAGGAGCCAGGCTGTCTACCTCTGCGGCTCTCCTGTCTTCTTCTCCTGTTCTGAGACAGGGTCTCAGTACGTATCCCTGGTTGGCTGACTTGGAACCATGCCCCAGCTATGGCTCCACCATCGTGAGTAATTTTTTCCCCTTAGGGCCCTTTAGCAAGTGTTCTCTTAAATCTCTTTACTTCCTTTCACCCCACCCCAACCCCAGGAAGTCCCTGTCCCTTACAGTGTATGTGTCACTCCTTAGCCAAAGAAGCCATGGTTTGAAACTGTAAGAGGAGGGCTTTTCTAGAGGGATTTGGAATGCTCAGGTAACCTCGTGACTCTCACAGGGCTGGGGCAGGGCATGGAGAGGCACTGGATGAGAACGATCTCGCTGGAAGGGTTTGGATCCTTATCCCTTTCCCTTTGTCTTTAGTGAAGTTAGTTCCTTCAAGCTGCTTGAAGCATGCCACAGTTACAAAATACTTTATATTGTTAGATTTAGCTTCACACTGATTTTGTAAGAGACATGAGTGTTACCGTCATTCACATTTTGTAGAAGACCAAGCTGGCTTAGAATATGCATGTGAGTCAGCCAAGGTCCTCTGCCATTACTAACAGAATAATGAGAATAACAATAATAACAAATAATAATAATAATGAAGAAAAAGAAGAGGAAGAAAATAGTAGTAGTGGTCACTTTGGGTCATGGTGTTTTATCACAGCAAAGCAGTTAATTCAAGACAGAACCTTTTTTTGGGAGGAAGTCTAGGCCTTGCCCAGCAGCTGTCGCCTCTCTCTCCTGGAAACGGGGTTCATACAGTGTGTGTTAACGTGTCCTCTAAATAGTTTCTCTCTTTGCCTCTTGACGCCATTGCTTCAAACATGGTCCTTGGTTGAACTAGCTGTTTTCCTACTTGCTAATGACTCTAACCGTTGCCGTGCTCTGGTTTCTGCCTTGCGAGCCCTCGGTGGTCATGCACAGTCTCCCCGCTTCCCCAGCTAGTCACAGAGATGACTTGCCAGAGCGGTGTAACCAGTAGCTAACCAGACAGGAATGGGGATGGAGTCCTGCCAGCAGAACCTGTGCTCTTCCCCTTCCCCGCAGAAGAGAGACAAATGTTCCCTTTTACAGCCTGGGAGAGAAAAGAAGTGGTAAAATGTCAGCAAACTGTCCCTCCCATCCCTTTCCAGATCTCCACCTCCAGTGCCAGGTGCCATCTTTCATCTCCATCCTCAGGCTATTCATATTCTTGGCTCCCGCTGGGGAAACATTCCATCTTCCTGTTTCTGCTGTGTCCTTTCGCCTCTGTGTTCTCTGTGCCCCGAGTCTGGTCTTGCATTTGTGTTGATTATCCTGCCCTTTCTTCTTTCTCCTCTCTGCCATCCATTCTTGCTTTCTTCCTTAGTTCTGCTACTATCAAAATTCCTCTTCAGGCTCCTGTGTTCCCCTGACTGCTTTGCACGTTTGTAAATATGCTGTTTTAACAATGTTTGGGGGAGAGGAGATGGAATTTGTAAAACGTAGCTGTACAGATGTGAGAATCTAAGCTCAGTCCCCAGCACTCCTATGAAAAATTGGGCAGGGACTCCGGCTGGGCGTGGAGGTTGAGAAAAAGGGATCCCATGGGTTTGCTAGCCAACCGTTAGTCCAGCTCCAGGTTCAGTGAGTGACCCTGCCTCAAAAAACAAACTGATGGTAGAGGGGCTGGAGAGATGGCTCTGGTTAAAAACATGGACTACTCTTCCAGAGGACCTGGGCTGGATTCTCATCACCACACAGTAGCTCACAATCCTCTGCAACTCCAACGCCCTCTTCTGGTCTCCCTGGGTACCAGGAACACAAAAATGGTGCATAGACAAAACACTCATACACATAAAATAAGTGATTATAATAAAAAGATTTTTTAATATTGCAGAAAGCCATTAAAGAAGATACCTCATGTCAACCTCTGGCCTCCACAGGCACACATACAGACTTGTGTACACACCATACACACACACACACACACACACACACACACCCCACCCCAAAACTATCTCAGAGCTGTCCAGTGACTTCCATTCTTTCTTTCCTAATTATATGGTTACATTTTAAGGGCATTTTGGTTTGGTTTGGTTTTGACTTTTTAAATATTTACTTTAGATTTATTTATTGTATGTGTTTGCGTATCTTGCCTTCATCTATGTATATGTATCATGTTTGTGCCCGGTGCCCATGAAAGTCAGACAAGGTCCTCAGATCCCCTGAAGCTGGAGTTGTGGATGGTTGCAAGGCACCATGTGGGTGCTAGGGACTGAACCACACAAGCGCACCAACTGCTCCTGACCACCACACCTTCCCTCCAGCCCCAGGGTTTGACTTTCCAAGACAGGTTGCCTATGTAGCCTGCACAAATCTTGAACTTACTAAGTAGACCGAGATGCTCTCAAATTTGTTATCCTCCTACCTCATCCTCCCAAGTGCTAGGTTCCACGTGCTGTCTTTCCCTGCCTGTTACTGTCAAGGATTCTAAAGTGTGATGTGGATGCTGGCATGTGCCATTCAAGAGTGATGTGACTAGTAACTCCTTAGGACAAGGTCTGCGTCTGAAATGCTAAAAAGAGACACTTTCTGCTGCTGTGCTGTTCTATGAAGAATAAGATGCCAAACACGAATGTTTCATTTTATTTCATTTACTAGGAAAAGCTAGTAATTTTTGTGTTTGGGGAGTCTGAGTCACCATTTGTGGCAGAGTCATTAGACAATACATCACACCATTGAAGAGGTAGGAACCTCTCTTCATCCGAAGTGTCAAAATGCAAGATTCAGTTTCAGCTTTCAGCGAAAGTAGGTAGCTCTTATATTTTTAGGGAGTGGTGTGATGTTTTGGGTCTTTATTGAAAGGAAATTGGGAGATCAGTTAAGGGTCCTCTACAGGAGAACCTATCTTTGACAAAAAGCTTTAGCTGAGTGAAGCCCATGACCTTTCATGTAGAAATGGTCAGAGACCATAGTAAACTTGGTGGAAAGTAGAGGGTAGAGGGCCGGTCCTTTAGAACTTCAAATACCACATGGTGATGCACAGCTGTGACACCAAGTCTTGGGCATCACAAGCCCAAGGTCCCCTTGGCTACATAGTGAGCTTGAGGCCAACTTAGGAGACAGAAGACCATAACTCAAAAAAAGAACTTTTAAAAATAGTGTATATCTATATTTATGTATGTATTAAAAGAAAATGAAAGTTGAATGGGTGGTAGTGGCACGTGCCTTTCATCCCCCAGCACTCAGGAGGCGGAGGCAGGCAGATCTCTGTGAGTTCGGGGCCAGTCTGGTCTACAGAGTGAGTTCCAGGCTAACCAGGGCTTCACAGAGAAACCCTGTCTTGAAAACCCTAATAATAATAATAATAATAATAATAATAATAATAATAATAATAATA
>LOJH01008383.1:19268-29670 GCA_001685095.1 Ellobius talpinus
AGTTGCTGCTGATCAGGTCACAGAGGTGGGGCCTAGGGAACTGTCCAGAGAAAGGCAGGTGCTACCCTGGAGACTTGGTAGCACATGGCTGAGTCCTTCACTCAACACACACTTCAGAGATGTATATGGCGCCACCCCCAGCCTCGACTCAAAAGGTCAGCATGCCTGGCCTTCGCTGGAGCGGCTGTCCACTTTGCTTCACACTCTAGGACCTATGTGGCCTTAGATGAACCTGCGCCACTCAGCTCTCTTTGAAGAAAAGGCCGGGGGNGCTTAAGGACACGGCTACTGCCAGGCAACCTGATTTTCCCAGTTAACAGTGGGGCTAATAGTAGTTCACTTTATCAGCCCAGCCTTTTGTTGTCATCCATCCTGTTTGCCCTTCTTAGCAACAGCTGCTGAAAGGGATAACTCCCAGCTGATACTCTCAGTGTTCCCTGCCGTGTAGGACCAGCTTATGAAAATGGTTTCTATGACCTATGGCCTAGAAAAATGGCAAGCGTTGAACACGAGGCCAAACTCAGAGCTCCCAGTAATATTGTAAACAAGATCTGAGAGCAATGCCCAACTTCAGGTTATACCCAGTTTCAGGTTAACTATCTCAGTGTTTTTCTTTTCACATGTGTGGCAAAAGTCAAAGGGCCATACAACATGTTACTCTCTTACATGGACTAATATGACCTGTTAGTTTGTCTCTAGCTTGTCTCATTATGGACTACAAAACAGAACAAAACTTCCTCCCAATATACTGCCCTTTAAAAAATTTTTTCATGTGTAATGTCTTAGTTGCTTGCTCCAGACTTTCCAGCAGAATGACTCACCAGTGATGGCTGCTAATCCCTCTGAGTGACTTTTTTGACAGGAGGTTGGTGTTTTGTAAGAAAACAATCCATAGAAAATTAAACTCAGGTTGTCTTAGTTAGGGTTTCTATTGCTGTGAAGAGACACCATGACAACTCTTATAAAGGAAGACATTAGACCTTGTTTACAATTCAGAGGGTTAGTCCATTATCATTATGGCAGAGGCATGGTGATGTGCAGGCAGACATGGTGCTGGAGAGATAACTGAGAGCTCTGTATCTTACACAGGCAGCAGGAGGTGGACTCAGACACTGGGCATGGCTTGAGCATATGAGACCTCAGAGCCCGCCCCCATAGTGACACACTTCCTCCAACAAGACCACACCTCCTAATAATGCCACTACCTATGAGATTGTGGGGACCAATTGCATTCAAACTACCATGCCGGGACGTGATGTTATAGATACCTTCCCCCTTGCCAGGCATCAAAGACACTGTATTGAGTATCTGGGGTTTTAACTCATCTTTCCATCTATAGGTTCAGCTGTTTGGCAGTTGATCGCATCCTTCCTGAGACTTCCAATCTCAGGAACTCACTGCATAGTCGGCTCTACCATAGGGTTCTCACTTGTGGCAATCGGTACCAAAGGAGTGCAGTGGATGGAGCTTGTCAAGATTGGTAATTGTCATCTTCTTTTACCTTTAGCAAGTAAAGTCTGCCTTCTCTAGAGTAAGTTTTATTAAAAGTTACTTTTGTAATACCTTCCCCTCATATGTTAAAGGTTAGAAGTATTGTATAGGCAGGTAATGCATTTTCTTTATAATTTCCGTTATTGGGGCAAGTTCCCTGTTACATGTCAGTTTTAGCTCCACGCTTAAAATGTTGCAGCATCATCTAGCTTTTGAAATCAGTAATTTTTTTGTTTATTTTATTTTATATGCATTGGTGTTTTTGCCATGGGTGTTGGGTTCCCTGGAACTGGAATTACAGGCAGTTGTGAGCTGCCATGTGGGTGCTGGGAACTGAACCCGGGTCCTCTGGAAGAACAACCAGTGATCTTAACCGTTGAGCCATCTCTCCAGCCCCCTGAAATCAGTATCTTATTTGTCCTTGCCAAGCAGAAGAAACATGCATTTCACTGAAATCAGCATAGAGTTTGAGAAAGACTAGAGCTAGGCCCAAGTGAGGCAAAGCCTTAAATCCAAGAGTCAATGTTTAAGGTCGTGGGGAAGCCCAGAATGAAGCCACTGTTATTGATTTCCCTGTGTCACACACCGCTCAGGTCTGCCCCCTTGAGGAAGCACTGTGGTGTTCCTCCCCACAGTGGTCCATCTACACTAGACAGTCTCTGACAGTCCTCTCAGGGCTCACTCTGAGTGGATGGTGCCATCGTTGTCCTGCAGGGAGTTCATTCTTTCCTAGAACCATCCTGCCTTAGGAGCTATATCTCATAATGATCCCTGGCCTGCCAATCAGGGGTGTGGGCCCCCATAAAAATCACCTTATGTCCCCAAGCTTCTGGAATAACTGCTTTCAACCCTAGCGCATTAGAACTACTGGAAGGAGCAATTAAGAAGTAGCCACACTCGGATTTTACTCTGCACCGCCAGAAGTCTGGGGGTGGGGCCAGAGCATCACCCGTGTTTGGAAACTCCCTGGTGGTTTCTGGGTGTAGCCAGAACTAGAAGCACCCAGCAGAGGCTAACACCAGATTTGTAGTTATCAGATGTGAGGAAGGAAAACACGAGGCTGGATGTGGTTAAAGGAAATAGAACGTGACCCACCTTATATGTAACCCTTGCTGTTGGGACAACAGACTCCACATGTATTGATAAAAGCAAGTACATGGCTTAGAACAGCGGTTCTCAGCCTTCCTAATGCTGCGACCTTTAATATAGTTCCTCATGGAGTGGCAGCCCCCAACCATAAACTTGTTCCGTTGCTGCTTCATAACTGTAATTTTGCTACTGTTATGAATCATAAGGTAAACATCCAATATGCAAACTGTCTGCCATTCCAAGGGGTCGCGCCCCACAGGTTGAGAATCCCTGGCTTAGAGGGAACTGATTTGTAAACTGAAGCTAGAGCTTGGGAACCAGCATCACCAGCCATATGTGAGTGTGTTTGGGCCTGAGAACTATGCATGAGGGAGGCCTTCCTGGGCTCTGATGCTGGCTGACAGCGCTGGTAATACGTGTTCATACAGATAATACATCACTTCCTGTGGCAGTGTTTAAATATGCTTGTGTGTGAATCTTATCGTTCACTTATCTTTCTCAATTATTCAGTGGCTTCCTGGTTTATATCGCCGCTTCTTTCTGGCTTCATGTCTGGTGTGCTGTTTGTGCTCATCAGGATGTTCATCTTAACCAAGGTGAGTGAGGCTGCTTTCTTCATTTTATGTTTGGTTAAATTTTAGAATGGATTTTGGTGCTGATCAGTAGAAACTAGTAACGGTAGGTCGGTGGGAGAATTGTTTCTCCATTGCCAGGTTGCCCTGGAGTTTGAGCAAGAGGGTGACCATGGGTAATCAGAAGCCTCAGCGAGGGGCCACGCCTTGCCAGAGTTAGCACACAAATGGTCTTCCTGGCTCTATAATTTAGTTCATTAACTGACACTCCCAGAAACTGGGCTCAGATCTCAAAAATAAAAGGCGATTATTTCCTGGTTGTTAAACAGAATATAATAAAAGTGTTGAGATTTTGAAATTGAATCATTAATTAAAAACAGTTGAATAATCAGTCTCCTTACCCAATATAAAATTGCTGTCCTGGTCAGGGTGACTCTAGCTGTGATGGACACCATGGCCAAGGCAGCACAGGGAGGAAGGTTTTGTTACACTTACTCTTCCAGGTCACAGTCCGTCACTGAGAAGTCAGGACAGGAACTCAAGCAGGACAGGAACCTGAAGGCAGGAGCTGATGCAGAAGCCATGGAGGGGTGCTTCACTGGCTTCCTCCTCCATGTGGCTTGTTCAGCCTGCTTTCTTACAGAACCCAGGACCGCCTCCTTAGGGTTAGCCCCGCCCACAATAGGCTTGCCCCTCCCATCAATCACTGATTTAGAAAGTGCCCTACAGGTTCTCCTTCAGCCAGATCTTACAGAGGCAATTCTCTGTTGAGGTTCCCTCTTCTCAGATGACGATAGTGTGCCTCAAGTTGATGGAAAACTACCTAGCACAAGTGTTTTTCAATTTTTTTAAAACGTAGAAACACTGGCTTAAGATACGTATATTTAAAAAAAATGAAACAGAGATCTGTTTTGTCAAAACATAACAAAAAAATCCAAAAGATTGAAGTTAGAATTCACTGGGTCTCGTGGCCTTTAATCCCAGGACTTAGAAAGGCAGAGGCAGGTGTCTTTGAGGTCAAGTTCAGCCTGATCTACATAGTGAGTTCCCGGCCAGCCAAGGATACATGGTGAGATCTGTCTCAAAATAAATAAATAAAATGAAATTTTAAAATAGTAGAATTTATTGAGCTCAGTATTCTAGCAAAAAAATTGATCATCGTTTCTTATTTTGACTATCAAAGTCTTATTTGCGATGTCTCTTTTATAACTATTTTTATTCTTTAGTTTTTATATAACATTTGTACTTTATGTGACACAATATTAGATTTGATGCTTGTTCACAATTTATAATGATCAAAGCAGCATTTCCATCACCTCTAGATTATGATTTATACCTATGGAGGGGGACATTCAAAGTTTCAACTCTAGTCCCTCTGAAATACACAGTGGATTGTCACAGACTGTACTTGCCCTGTTGTGTGTGTGACATTAGAAGTGACACTGAGTGACTTTCTATCACTGTGAGAAAATGCCCCAAATAAGCAACTTATGAAAAAGTGGGCTCTTTGGGCCCAGGATATCAGAGGTTTCAGCCCATTGTTACTTGTTTCTCTTGCCTTGTGCCAGTGGTAGCCCGATCCGTGACACAGAAATCATGTCACCTGTGGTCCTCGGTTTGTCTCCACTCCGTCTGGCTTCAGGGACCCTCCCCCCATAACCTAACTTCCTCCAACTATGCCCCATCTCTGAAGTTCTTCCACCTCCTCTTAGCGCCCTTAGGGGACATACAGGATCCAAGACAGTATACTACTTCCCCGCTTAGCAATACTTTTGTAGCTGTTCCCTGTGCTTTCTTTATTCTTCCTCCTTGGTCCCCTTCCTACCTGTAGTGACCTTCATTCTACTCTGTCCTTGTATGTGATCAACTTTTATCCTGAAGATGAGTACATGCAGTACTTTCCTTTCTAGGGCCTAGGTTATTTCATGTTGCCGAGTCTCGTCTACTTCTGTCCATGTTACTAGCAGGTGGCAGGATGGCATCCTTTTACGGTTGAATAACATTCCATGTATATGATATGGATCATGTTTTTCAGCTCTTTGATTCATTCTCGGACACTTGGTTGACTTGTTGAGATACTTGATAAACTGTAAAGCCTACCATTTTTAAGTTTATTGTTATTATGTATATATACATATAATTATGTATTATATGTGTGTGTGTGATTTGGGGACACATGTGCACAGCATGTGTGGAAGTCAAAGAGCAATTTAGTGGAGTCGGTTTTCTCTCCTTTGATGTGGTTTCCAGGATTTGAACTTGGGTTGTCAGGCGTGCACACAAAGTCCTTCTACCCTGTGAGCCCTCTTACCAGCCCTTAAAGCCGATGTCCAATAGTTGTGTTCCATGGCCGTCTTCCCTATTCCCAGTTCCGCTTTTTGCTGTTTTCAGTTAGACACATGGCCAGGTACGGTCTGAAAATATTAACTGGAAAATTCCACGAATAACAAATGTGTAAGTCTTATATGTGCCACGTGAGTAATGTGAAATGTCACCCCATCCGGTGCCACCCAGCACAGGGTGTGGCCTTTCCCCTCGTCCAGCATAACCATGGCGTGTCGGTTACCCACCATTGATCTGTTAGCCATCCCCATTACGGTGGTGTTGGTGGTGAAGAAACTTTGATGTGGAAGCCCAGTGTCAAATCCTTCACCTCCCTTCCTCTCATCACACAGGGACGGTATCATCTCATCATCAGAGGAAGAAGGGGAAGGATGGTAAATTAGATATTTTGAGAGAGAAAAGATATCCACATAACTACACATATGTAGTCATAATTTGTTCTGTTACTGTGTTGCTGTTACTCTCTACCTGTACCTCACTATAAATGTGTATGCATGTGTGTGTGTGGGGTAAATTATAGTATATATAGGGCTGGGTTTCAGGCATCTCCTGGAAGCCTTGGATCAGACAGAAGAGCTGCACGTGGTCACTCAGTACATACCTTCCTGTCTCTGTGTGTTGCTTGCAAACATAACTTTTTCTGGTATTGACTGTCAGCCATTGAAGGATTCAGTCTCTTCAATAAGCACAAGCTCTCATCGCTGTATCTCAGCATTCTTTCTCTGGGCTAGCACTGGTTGCTGCATTAAGGTTACATCTTGGCTACTGGCCTTCACCCGTACTCTATCCTCAACCAGAACACTCCTGTGAGCTTCCTGGTGTCATTTCCCAGGGCGCCTCTCCTACTCCAGAGTCGGAAATTTCCTCCTTCCCACTCCAGGGCGCTCTGCTCTCTCATTATTACACTTGGTAGTGTGTGCTGTGTTCTCTCTTGTGTTTTGCCTGCCCTGTGACTGTATGGTCCTGTATGGTCTGTGTGTCCTTCCTGCCTGCCCTGTGACTGTATGGTCCTGTATGGTCTGTGTATCCTTCCTGCTTGCCCTGTGACTGTATGGTCCTGTATGGTCTGTGTGTCCTTCCTGCCTGCCCTGTGACTGTATGGTCTGTGTGTCCTGCCTGCTTGCCCTGTGACTGTATGGTCTGTGTGTCCTGCCTGTTTGCCCTGTGACTGTATGGTCCTGTATGATCTGTGTGTCCTTCCTGCTTGCCCTGTGACTGTATGGTCTGTGTGTCCTTCCTGCTTGCCCTGTGACTGTATGGTCTGTGTGTCCTGCCTGCTTGCCCTGTGACTGTCCACCTGAGAAGTTACTGGGTGGGAGTCCTCACACAGCCATGGTTCCCAAGAAAACAATGCTTTAGAAGCCAGTGGCAGGAGACAGACATGTGGCCTCTCATTTTCCAGTTCCGTCAGGGATCCTCAAGTGGCACGTCTCAGGTGGCATGCTAGCTTTGTATGTCGCCCGTCCTCCAGCTCGGTCCTTTGTTTTTCTGTTTGCCCTTCTCACACCTCCTCTGCCTGGTCTGGGTAGAGCTCACACGCAGTAGCAGTAGGAAGCTGTTCTGTCTTTCACACGCTTTATGCTTCACTACCTAATTCAGCATAAGCGGTGGTAACGTGAGGCGTTCCAGATACTGCACTGAGCTGCAGTGCTCGGCAAGCATCCTTCATGTGTGTGTTACATTTGCGCTTCGCGGTCACATCTCTGACGTAGTCTTTACCTTTTCATATGACCACAGCGCACGCCAGTGTTTATGTCTCGGTTTCTTTGACGGTAACAGGTGGCACATTCACATCAGTCTATTGGTATATTTTAGAGATCAGTCACGGTTTGAAATATTTCAGTAGCAACTGTACAGTAGTACTGCTTCGATGCATTTCTAGCCTACATTATTCCTTCAAAAATCTTTTATAAATCTGCTTGACATAGCATTTTTAGGGGCTGAAGAGATGACTCAGCAGTTAGGAGCACTTGCTGCTCTCACAGAAGATCCAGGTTCGGTTCTCATCATCCCCATGACGTCCACAACCTTCTGGAACTCCAGTCTCAGGGTTCCAGTGTACTCGTCTGGCCTCCATAGGTTCTGCATGCCTACAATGCACGTAGACATGTGTAGGCAAAACATACATATATATTCTAAAGGTCAAATAAATAGCATTTATTTTTAACATATATATTTTAAAAATAGCATTCTAATAGCTTCGAGGTAAGTTCATCACTGACACATAGCCAAAGCCTGGAATTACAAATAAACATTGCATTTCACAAAGAACCCATAATTCTTATTTAGTAGCTGAAGATTAAGTACTATACCCTATTAAAAGAGTTTGAAGATCATAGCACATGTGAAAATGTTTGTTTTGTATAACTGATTTACTGTTATTGTGTATGGGGGCATACATGCCACGGCATGCTTGTGGAGGTCAGAGGACAACTCTCAGGAGTCATATGACATGTAGACGTGGAACTCAGTTCGTCATTATCAAAGAGCAAGTGTTTTACCTTCTGAGTCATCTTGCTGTCCCCCTATAAGGGGATATGGGTGTTTTGCCTACAAGTGTGTCTGTGTAGCACATGTGTGCCTGAAGGGTATTGGACTCCCTCAAACTGGAGTAGAGATAGTGGTAAGCTGCCATGTGGTTGCTGGGAATCAAACCCATGTCCTCTGGAAGAGCAAGCAGCCAGTACTCTTACCCACTGAGCCATCTCTTCAACCCTGCTTTATATATTTAATATAGTTAAAATGTGTCTAGTCTTTTAAAGTCTACCATCCGTGCTATGATGGCTGTCACTTGACTCTCTAGGCTTCTGAGGGGAGAGAGCCTACAGTTGTTGAAGGTGGACCAGTAGGTGCAAAAATGAACGTAGCCATGTCAGCTTGGGTGGCTCTCTAATGCGCTGGCCACAGATGCGTGTGTAGGGGAGAGGGCCTCAGCCGAGGCAGCAGCTCGCACCGTGCTACTTCCCTGTAATCAGGACCCCGTCTCTTTGTTTATGTTGCTGCCAGATGTTCTCGTCCTGACATCCCACTCTGCTCCTTGTCATGCAGGAGGACCCCGTTCCAAACGGTCTCCAGGCACTTCCTCTGTTCTACGCTGCTACTATAGCCATAAACGTCTTCTCCATCATGTACACGGGAGCACCAGGTAAGACCCCTCCATGGAATCTTAAATAAGGAGCGTGTAATAATTCAGTCGTTCACTTGCTTTGTAGCTAGCATTGGGGTTGGTTAATAGTAAGAAGCCTTGTTCCTGTTATCGTGGAGTAGTAAAAACAATAATAAGTGCATTTCCTTGTTTTAAATACCAAGAAGATGCATGAAATACAAAAACAACAGGCTCTCAAGATAAACGGAAATCCCATTCTGCCATCACCCACATAGGCTGCCCTGGCAGCCGACTGAAATGCCACGTCTTAGACCATGTTCCAGTAGCCACGGAGGCAGGAGGAGGCAGGAGGCATCACACATGTGGTTCAGCTGTCGAGGATGGGAAAGATGGGCCAGAAGTCTACAGCTGTGAATACGGAAATTCCCGGGCATTATCAAACCGTTAGTCCTGGACCTAGCGATTTCCTTTTCAGAATTACTCCTTTTCTTCCTGTTCTGATTTTGGGGTGGGGTGGGGAACATGGTGGTATGTACCTGCCATCCCCCTGCCATCCCAGCCCTTGGCCTTGGTTAACCAGTTTCAGGGGAGCCTGGCAATACAATAGCTCACCAAAAAAGAAAAAAGAAAGAAAGAAAAATGTCTCTGTGTGTGGCTGGTCGGTACTTTGGAGTCGTGACCACTCCTGTGTGAGTCCTATAGAAACCTGAAGTAAGAATCTTTTCATACACATTGTTGCTTAAAAAAAAATTAGCAAGGCTGGTAATGATTGTTGGTGATAAAACAGCCCCTGACACATACTGAGTTTGTCGTATGCCAGGTACCATGGGAAGTGCCCTGCCTCCACTGTGCGTCCTTTTAAGAAATAGACTGTGATTGTCCTTACTTATCTATGCATGCTTTGTTTGCTTTTGAGGAAGGGTCTCTCTACATAGCCCTGGTTGTCCAGTACTCACTATGTAGACCAGGCTGGCCTCAAACTTACAGAGATCTGCCTACCTCTGCCTCCCATGTGTTGGTATTAAAGGCGTGCTCCAACACACCTGGCCTTTGGATATAGTCTTGCCTGAACAGTTGCCTGCCCAGAGGCCACCTCTGGTACTGGGACCATGGAATGAACAATAACCCGCAGCTTCCTTGTGTGGATTTTAATATTTCTAACAACAGGTGGTTCTGAGCATTAAATATATAGAAAATATAGAGATAGACTATCAAAAATATTGGAAGATTTTTTAAGAGAATTTAGAGAAAGAATTTGTTATATTCTGTATGTGCCAGGTTGCTTAAGCTGTCTTACATGGCAGTAAAATGTCATAACTGAGACACTGGAGTCCTAGACTAGGTTCCTGGTGTAAATTCTGGTCCTTATAAGGCTTTGCTGGTTACTGTAACTAATCCTGAGGATCGATTTCTCATCTTCAGAGTGGCATTGGTTATGATAGCTCCATCTAAAGATCAGCTCCATGGATGTATATGCTTTCTTACAACAAACCGGTGAGGTATTCACACCTCAGTGTCTCGTCACCATATAGCTCCATTTCCCCCAGAATAATCTTCTCTTCCAGAAAGATGGCTCTCTTAGCAAAGATGTGGCAATACGCAGGAAAAAGATAAATAAAAGAACAAGAAGCAATGCCAAGAAGACAGGCAGATGTAAATAAACTGAAAGTTTATAATAAAATCACAGTTGTCTCCTGACATTTGGAAAAACTAAAAAGCAAGACTAGAAGGCAGAGAAAGAATGCAGTGAGGGGCTGGAGAAATGGCTCAGCGGTTAAGAGCACTGACTGCTCTTCCAGAG
>LOJH01008384.1:2627-14432 GCA_001685095.1 Ellobius talpinus
GGCCTTCAGGCATACACACAGACAGAATATTGTATACATAATAAATAAAAAAATGTGCTTTCCTATATGTAATCAATAAAAATAGTATATGAATATTACAATATCATTTTTTTAATAAAAGAAAAACACTTGTTTTCAATCACCTGGTTTATTTAATATTTTTCTCTTCCAAGTAAGCTAAATCTTTTCTCCTGTCATGAAACACAGTTCCTCTGGCCAACCTGCTGTTCTAGTGGGTGGAGCATAGGCCTGGAACTATGCAAGGGCCTGACAGTGATCTTCCATGTCTACTGCACAGAAAGCATTGCTGTCTCACAGCTTCTAGTTACTCTTGTTGAGGAGGGAAAGAAAAAAGTAGAATTAATTTCATAAATTTTAAACCTGGTATACCCAAAATGTTACTTTTTGATCATGTAACCAATAAAAAATATTTATGCAATGTTTAATATTTTTGAACTTGTTTTGGGATACAAAGAACTATTATATTTCTGGTGCATTATTGCATCTATTGGCTTGCTGTATCTGACAAAACGGATATCTAGAGTTGCTTTCATGAGGACTTATTTAGTTCAAAGCTTCATGGAACGTATCAGAGACGAGTACTGTGGTCTAACAGCTTAGGGAGCATTCAGCTAATGGGCCAGGGAACTTTGCTTTCTTCACTCTAACCCTAAGTAGAAAATGCACTTATAATTTGTGTCACTAAGAACCTGTTCATAAAATATTATACATATTAAAATAAGTGTCTGTCCTCTACCTTTCAAGTCTTTTAGACCTAGTCATTAAATTCATTATCATTCAATCTGTTTAGTATGACAATGATGATAATTGCATAAAAATGCTAATTAGCTATAGACCTCATTACTTTAAATTAAGAATATTCTTTTAGGCAAACTACCAATGAAATCACTTGTCTGACTTGCCAGACCCTAAAGAGGCTGACTCATTGATGACTGTTAGACAAATGCTGAATAAACCCACATTCGAAACTGGGATTCCTTAATACATGGGACAATTGTGATCAGACTTTTTGTCCTTCCTGGACCTGAGACATCACCCGAGTAAGCACATGCTGCTCATGACCAGTTTCCTGTCCTACTCAGTATGCCAGCTCAGCCATCTAATGCTTCAGTTCTTCAGACATTTAATAACAATAATCCTTAGGATGTTAAATAAGTAACATCCAAAATTTTACTATTTACATGTTTATGAGTTAGAACTTTCTTTATAATTACAGATTATTTAGAAAGCTTACCCTAGCAACTGTAATGAATCATTAAAAATACCTGTTTCTAGTAAAAGTGACCAACAGAACTTTCACAAGCATCACTTAGCCAACCCAAATAAAACTTTTCAGTGTGGTTATTTTGGATGCTGACACTTAAGGGCAGTGCATGTCCACTTAGAGGAAAATAAGGGATATTTAATCGGAAATCAGAAGTGTGGCACACAGAAGGCGCGCAGGTTAATCGGTAGAAAATGCTGACTGATTCTAGAGTTACTTTGGGGTTCTTTCAAAAGAAATAGAAAAACAATTTTATCTCAGACCTCAGAGTAGTGTAGAAATAGTCATCCTTCCCACACATACAAGTGTGACCTTGAACTTGCTCAGATGTTGAGGGGAGGCACACACCTGCTAGGGAGACAAAGTCAGGGTGCCAGCCCAGACAGACAGAAGGTTCTGTGTTCTTGACTCAACCTTCTTCCCTTCCCTCTCTGTAAGGTAAGGTTCCACATCACTTCAGATCTGCATCTGAAGGGGACTCCATGCACAGTGGGGGCTCCCTTCCAGGACCCAGATTAGGAAGGGCCTGGGGGTGAGGGGTTGTTAAAGTGGCAGGAAACACTGGTATCAAATGACCTTGCAAGTGTCATTCTTAGGAGAAAAAGGGGAGGTCTCTGTCAGAATGGTTGTAAAGGAGGTAGAAGATGAGGAACAAGGGAAAGGGGACAAGGAAAAGGGCAGGGATATTCGTTCCAGAGGGACAAAGGACTGCCTCTAGACAGAGAGGAAACAGGCATTGCACATGGGCAAATGGCAGTTTATAAAGGTAAAGGGAACAAACCTGTTAGGATGAGGTTTTAATTTTAATTGGTCCTGTTATTTAGGTGAACCAAAAGGGGCTTCTGATTTCTGGACTTTGATAGTCAGACTCAGGAGGAAAAAGTGGCCAAATAAAGGAATAAACCTTGATGGCTAGCTTTAGGAATGTAATCTAACAGTTTTTAGCAAGGCAGAGGGAATAGAGGAGAAGGGCAAGGCCCACCAGAGCCACATGCTCGAGTGGGCTGTGTCCCTTCAGCATCTTTCCTTTACTGGGATTACACATGATTGGGGATTGGTTTGCTTTTTAAATGGAATGAAGGAAACAAAAGCAAAAACAAACCAATGTTGTTTCTAACGTGGAATTAACTGGTCTGTAGAGGTTACAAGGCTGGGAAGGCAGCCAGCGCCTTTGGAGGAATCCAGTGAACTGGCAGTCTGGGGGCACAAAGCTGGCTTGTTTTATCCTTTTGTGTCAGGTAAGGCATAGCAAGCTTTCTCTTTGTTATTTCATTTAATCTTATCTAATTCCTGCAATTATCCCAAAGATTATTGTCAGTGTCAGCTTACAATGATGAAGTAACAGAGGCAGTTTTGTGACAGAGTTACATAAAGGAACTTGCTCAAGACGGGTATATAGTTCAATCAGACTTTAAAATTAACCAGTCATATTTTGTTCAATTTTCAGTACTATTTTCAATTTATTGTCCAGTTTTGATTGATTAATGAGCATATCTACCGCATTTGCCATCTGACTTTTATTAGTAAACTAAAAGTCTAAAAGGCAAGTTAATCAGAGAGAGACACCTCAGACAGTTTTTGTTCCTAATTGTGGTGACATCCATTCGTCTCTCACATAACTTAAAATCTTAACTGAGTGGCCTTCCAGGCTGCATATTTGACTTTCAGATAAAATAATTAATTCCTCTTTTTCTTGTTACATCATCTTTGCTGTATCATTCATGGTCTTATCTCTTGCATCTCACTTTTCTGTCTTTCAAAATTGAAGATGATTTATTACAAACTTAGGAAACTGCTGACATCTGTTCACACTAAATTTCAGGAAGATGTTGAAAAGGGTAAATATTCCTAGTTGTTGCCCAGAGCCCACCCCCTAAGATGAGTGGCAAGGAAAGGAGAGTAAAGGGACGTGGGAAATGTCTAACACACTAACAAACAAACAGAGATGCATAGTAAAGAAAAGAAACAACTAATTAGGAAAATACCCCACAGAGTTCTTAACATCATCAAGTGTGGTACTGATTTTTTTATTGATCTCCTCCATCATAAGTTCAGAGAAAAGGGTTAAGTATGGCAAAATAAATACACATTTGCTTTTGTTTTACTTATAGGCAACTAAGGAATCCTTAGTGAGAATGAATATTATTTACTTTTTTTGGAGACAAATTTAGTGATGTTAAAAGCAATGCCTCCCATTCAACCTAAAAACTGCAGAGCAGGCATTAAAATGAGATAAATGCCCAGGTGTTGTGACAGCGTTATCCCAGGGCTCCTGCTGTGGGAGACATCCTTATTGATAGACACAGTGCTCAGGATACTAACCAAAGGCAACAGTTACAAAGTTTTGAAATTGTTAAGTCTCAGTCGCATTCACTTTATTTCATTCCTTATTCAACAGATTAGGTAGAGAATCTATGCACTAGGAGTTAAACTGAGTATTGGAGATGAAATAGAGAATGAGATAGCCAGGGGTGCTTTCATAGTGGGGAATGCAGTCAGATAGCCATATGAACAGTGTTCAGAGTCTGAGGAGATGGCAGCTGCTCAGAACATACAGGGAATCCAGAATAGTCTTCAGGGGTAAGTGTCTAGTGAGGAAAAAGGATGTTTGTATCTTGTAGAAGGAATGACATGCACCAAGGGCCAGAAGCTAAAGCAGCACACTAAGACCCCAGCACAGCAGAAGGAAATGTGGGAACTAAGACACTGCATAGTTGAGACTTCCTCCAGAGCTCCCTGGAGCTGTCAAGATAACGGAATAGGAATCGCATTTCTAAAAGAGCATCAGAGCATCATGTAGACCCTGTGCTTGGGTGGCCCTTCTTAGCTACTCCAAAGTGGACATCACCAAACTAATTCCCCACTCAGAGTGTGTGGCTTGTCGTCTTGGAGTTAGTGTGTATAGGCTGAACTACTAGAAAATAAGAAAATCTCCCTTATAAATGCCATGAGAATCATTTACAGAGAAATCCTAGACTACATCAACACTTTGCAGATGAAGAGACATGCTTATGGGACCAGACGACACGCCAAGCTGTGCAGTAAGACATTGTCAGGCTACAATGACACACTACATCTCATGACACCTTGTGTGGGCTTTTACCTAGGCTCTGGATTTCTTCTGCCTATAGAGGGCCTCAGAGATACTGTTTTGGGGTTCTTTTGTTTTGTTCTTGCAAAGAAATTACTGTATCTGTATTTTGTGTGATCCAATGAGTGATTCTTTTCTTTGCTCAGGAGCCATTCACAACCTTCTTCCTTAATGCAAATGATGGGAAATTTGACCATCCAGACCGAACCTTCTCATCCATTGCAAGGTCATGGAGAACCAGTCAGAGAGATACCTCTGATGTCAAGGTATATAGTTTATTTATCATTTATAGTCACAGAAATCTAAAACTTGTTGAATGTTTTATTTCTAAGTATTAATGGATATATATGACATTTTATATTATGGCTTTGTTCCATTATATTAATATTGTATACTCCATCTAATCTTAAAGAAAGTCTGTTATTGTTGTATGACCCATTTAGTTTAATCAGGGCCATCTGTGTGACTGGTATATTGGGAATATCCATTGAAACCTGAAGGGATGATCACCAGTGGGTACATAACTTAAAGAAATGATTCCCCCTTTCCTTGAACCCATAAGAAATGTTTCAGCAGTGAAAGCTAGGGCTCCCTGAGGCCCTCCTCCATCCTGACTGTTGATGAGGCCATTCATATGCAGACAGGGGGTAGTCATTGGTTGTTTCTGAGAGTTCATGACAGAGATTACTGTGTGTTGCCTAGAAGGTGCTATTTTGCAGTCTTTCTCCCTTCCTCCTGACTCTTACCATCTTTTTATGCCCTCTTCCACAGTGTTCCCCAGCCTTAGAGGGGATGATAAAAATGTCTTATTTAGGGCTGAGCACTCAACCCTCACTTATTTTCAGCACCTCTTACAGCCGTAAGTGTCTGTCTGCCTTCTAGCAGCTCACTGAAAGGAGAGGTTTCTCTCATTACGACTGGGAGTGGTAATAGTCTTTAGGTATAAAAATACATTTAGAAGGTGGGTTGACACGCTACTTAAACAACAAAGTTGAACTCCTCCCTATCTCCAATGACACCCTCACTGTGGGCTTTTGGGAAAGTTTATAATACCAGATATGGATTTCCTCTTGTGGAAAGGGCCTTAAACGTAATCAGAGTAGTAGCTTAATCACTTAACAGTTGTGCCATCATTGCCCAAATGAGCAGGACCTTATGGTGGATGAGGTTGGCATCGTAACTCCCAGCAGCCTAGATAGCTCCTTCCAGCATTTTGAAAGCTATCTGGAGGAGGCTCCCAGCTGCATTCCAGCTTGTGATCAAGGTGTGTGGTACCTTAAGCAGTAAGGTCATATCTGTTCTGGCGTACAACTAGGAGGAATGACAGAAGCCTTGTTTTAGGGGCTCCTAGAGTTTCCTTAACAATGACTAGCAAGGAGGTGCTCCCTACCTGGCACTGGAGATTTTTGTTAATAACAAGTAGCTTCAATTAAGAACAATTAAAAAGCAGCTCAGGATTTTTTTTGTTTCAATCAATTAAGGTGTTTTCAATTTTTTTTAAAAAAAATCCTTATCTAATCCAAATGGTATAATCAGGAGATGGAAAGAAAAATCTGTAACTTACCTTTCCTGCTATTCACTCAATATTTGGCCCATTGCATAAAACACGGTGGGAATTGAATCTGACCTTAATGTGTCATAGTATTATAGCTGGCCCAGCTTTGGGTTTTTGTAGCCTGGGGCAATTAATAAAGCATTAATGACAAGACCCATTTAAAATGCATGCTTTTCTGTCCAGCCTTAGCCTTTATTTGACTGCCTGAGGATACTAGGCAACGGTACATATTAGATTAAACCAGCACACATAATACCCAGAAAGAGAGCAGAAGAATTTTACAGTTGGTACTACTTACTATTTCTAAATACAAAGATTTGATAATTGTTTATACTTGCTCTTTTTTTTAAAGGAAAGGACTACATGGTCATGATTGATGTATGAGGAAAATGTGCTCCTTTCTCTCTGTCTGATAGTAAGATCACATGATCAAGTTATTTCTTATTCTTTATAGCACTTTTTCTACCACTGCCACTTAGTGCAAAATTGTTAGGTGTCACTGAATTTAGGGCCTAGTCCTACAAAAGGGAGCCAGTTAAACTCAGCTGTTTGATATATGTTTGCATATCTGTGGCTATCCAAAATATTTATACAAGAAAATCTAGTGTCAGCAAACTGAGAAGAATTTTTTGAGTGAATGGAAGCTGTGTATTCACTTCATTTTCAAAGCAAGTCACAAACGAGGTTGAAGCAGAATGTAGCACATCCATGTTTTATTTGTTACCATTAAAGCTTATGAGAGTCTGCTTTAATTTGTGCATATAACGTTTAGAAAAAGCAAGGGTTTAACCTGCAGCCCTGCTGAGAGTTAAATGTGGTGGCCACACTTACCTAACAGTCTTAATGTCCCTAAGGAATTAAACTAAGATATCCAAAGCCATTGTTCCAACTGACTGTGGCTGGGGAAAATCAGGGAGGGGCCTACCCTTGTTTGATATACCTGGAGAACAAAAAGAAAACTGGGAGCTGGAAGGCACTCCATGAGCAGCAGTGTCTCAGCCTCGTGTCACAAAATCATATTCCTTTATGGAATTCAATATTTTCATCTTAAGTCAGAGCTGTATTTTTTTAGCGAACTATTTCAAGTAGAAATACATCCTCACTGTTACCTAGCATCATAACAACAAAGAATTGGCATTTTACTTAACTTAGAGGTTCACGTTCACATGCCCACACATACATGGGGTCACTTATTTCTAATTTATTTATGTAATCACACTTCTCAACTTTCCTTTCCACCCTGAGAACTGTGTGTGTCAGCGCTTCAAGTACAAGAGACCTCAGCAAGCTGCATTTCAGTCACTAGATTCTCTCCCCCCACACACACACACAACCTTCCTCCAGTTACCATTTAAGGAACATTCACATTCTGTTGCTAATTGTGGTACTTGACTACCTGAAGTTAGGCATCAAAGAAACCATCAGTGTGACTATTCCTAACCTGGAAGTTTTTTTGGTTTTCATCCCCAAGCAGCCATACTGAACCCCACCCCAAGACCTCCCCCACACACTTGATTGGTGACTAAGGAATGTATTTCTCCACCTTGACATTGTGCAGACTGTGTTTTCAGTTCTTGGTCCTTGGTCCTTGCATACTGTGTGATTATATCCTGGGCTCTTTTTCTTCCTCCAGACTGCATGTTCACACAGAGAAATGTACTTCTGTATCCTGGAATGGGGCTCTGTGTACCTTGTATGTATTTATAAAGGGTTTTTCTTAATAATAGGGCCAGTGGTTCAATGCCATCTGAATGTTTAATTTTTAAACATATTATCAAACCATCAACTCCAGTGATGACAGTTCCCTCCCTAAAGCCATATGTTAGGCTACTCCTTCCCCATCCCCAAGTCATCCTGCTGTAAGAAGTAATGTGGTTACTGGTGCTCTGGAAAGTGCATCAGAGAGTGGACAACACTGTCTCTATGCACAGCACTTTTCTGTACTTATTTACCATAATGTGACACATACAAGAGGATCTCCGAGTTCCTGGGCAACCAACCTCGTTGACAGTGAGTTCCAGGACAACCAGCGCTACAGAGAAACCCTGTCTCGAAAGAAGGAAGGAATGGAAGGGAGGGAAGAAAGAGAAAGGAAAACAATAAATTGCAGGCAGTATGGCTTCCATCAGGTTTCTATTCCATGTGTGTACACACCTGTGAGTGTGTGTGCCCAATCACATATGTCCACTTGTGTTCTGATATTTACTGTTGCAACATCAGAATGTATGTCTTATAACAAAATGTTCGAATGTTTGAGGTTTTTGGAAATAATAACTGGTGAGTTGAAATTTTTAAGTGCATGATTTAATACATCTATTAAGGTATTTTTTACTCTAAAATAATGATCAATTTAGTAGGGAAGAGTGAGTTACTAGGAATAATAACCCCACTAACTTCTGGAGCATGGATTTTTATTTCTGGTCTCTACTGTGTAATACAGCAGTTGACATGGTTTCAAGGAAACATGTTTTTGTTTCCAGGGAAGAAACCTATCTCTGCACTATCTACTGACTTAGACATCCTGCAAGGGAGGCTGAGAATGCGGTGGTGGATGGTTTCATTCTGTCTCTCTCCATTAATGTCAGTTTCTTCCTGTACTAATGAACGCAAGATGAGTAGGAAGGGGAGCTGCCCAAGTGACCTCCGAGGAGAGCTCCCAGGAGTGGAGTCAAATCAGTCAGTTTTGGCTCTGGGGTTTTGTATTTTGATTTTAAATTTCTTTTCCTTCAGCCATGCCCTGCCAGAGAAGCTATTCCACTTAGAGGTGTTCTTACACTAATTTTCCCTAATACCTTCCGAAGTTGTCACCCTACTTTCTGAGCAGCTATGTAGATGTTAGAAAAGGTGGCTGTAACACAGTGTCATTAAGGTGACATAGTGTAAATTAATGCAGTTAATGGAGGTGCTCACACTGCCTCAGTGACCCATTATGAGCTCTTGTGGAATTAACAGATGCCCAGGCATCAATCTTTTGGGAAAAGGATAGAAAAGCGCTGGCAGCTTTAAAACCTCACAGTGAATTATATTAGGAAAGTGAAAACGTCTGGGTTAGATTTGATTTCACCAGGAAGCCATAAAATGGTGCGGCTCTCAGCAAAATATATTAAACTGAAATGTCAGATTTGATGCAATAGGTACACAATTATGATAGTGTTAATAGTGGTCTTCTATCATCCTAAGACGTACTTTCCAGTTCAATTTCTCAGCAGCTTGAACTTGTCATAAGCTTATAAATTAGAAATTGTGTTTGAGGATATTTTCCTATTTTTGACAGAACGCATATACTACTATTAACTGTACCGTAGGGTTTTAGCGTAGCTGTTGAAATAAACTAGAAATCACATTCACGGACACAGAACGCCTGTTACAATAGCCACTTTGCCATTTCTTTAATAATATTCTGTGTCTTTGTGTACTATTTTTCGTTTAGTGAAATTTAAATTCCTTGAATTTTTTTTCTTAAAAAGAAACTGTTTAACTAGGGGGTGGCGTGGGGGGAGGCTGCAGTAACCCAAACAGCAGTTACCTTGGCCAGCTTTGTCTAGCATTCCTGCATGGAGGCAGAGCAGACTGTGTTCCTTTTAAGAAGCATTTCACAGTTTACAAATATGCTTTTGGTTGGTCTGCTAAGTGCTCAAAGCAGCTCATTTTGACAAGGAGTTTCCTAGATATTAAGAGACTTTTAGATGCCTCCTTTTGGTCTCCTGGTCACTAGCTAATGTCTGTCTGAGGCTCCACACTCCTTGTACCCCATGACTCTCATCCTCTGGGGCCTTGGCTCTGTCCTCTGGGTATTTTCTTTTTCATGCATTGCCTCTTCTTGAAGTTGAATGCTTTTCTACCTTCTTTCTTGTAGGAAGTTGGGCCAAGGTCGCTTTGCCTGTTGGACTAGCAGCTATAAGAACACATAGATACCTTGTATGTTTAATTATAGTTCAGTATTAGAAAAAAAAAAACCTCACTCAAATCTTTTGAGACAGGGGGCTGTGACTTAGAACGCTTTCTTCAGTGCCCAGAAGATCCCTAGACTTCACTGTGTGGCTGTACAGATGTGCGAATACCACCTTAAGCAGGCTGCACCTAGCTCTTGGGGAACTTTCTGCACCCCTGTCTTGAGCTTCACCCTGTGGCTACATTCTGTTAGTTACTCTGAAACTGACCCCAAGCCAGCCTTCAATTTTGGCAATCTTTTGCTATCTGAGAGTAGACCTTTGTGTATCTCAAACCTGAGCACTTTCTTCCTTATCTGTCATAGTACCTTGTCCCTATATCCCTGGTCACGTTAATCATTCTGCCTAGAAAGTTCCTTGCATACAAGTTCCTTAGGTACTTTGAAGGATGCAGTCTTGTTAAACTTCCCTACTCTGCATCACTCAGGGACCTTATCTTCTGATTCCTCAGTAATCTCAAAGACCGCCCCACTGTAGCATCTCACCCCCCAAACCTGCCTCCTTCCTAGTCCCAAAACCAGTGCCTCACATTTTCAGCTTTTACTATTACTGTACTTCTCCTTTAATTTTAACTTTCTGTTTCTTTAATTTATGTGTAACAGAACACCCCAAAACTTAGAAATTTAAAACTGTTCCTTGGCAATATGCAATCAGAGTTCAGGCTCAGCCAGGATAGCTAGACTTCATGCCATAGGATACCTAGGCTGCTTGGCTGAGCAAATTTCTCACTTCTCTTTGCATCTACGTTCATATCTATAAAACACGATGGTGAGACATCCATCCTGTGAAGTTTTGTCAACACAAAGAAAGCACAGGTAGAGTACTAGAATGATGGCAGAGCTCAGTAAGACCTGGTAATGCCATCTTCAACTTTAAAACTGAGTGACCCAAAGTATGATTTCAGTGATTCCTGGTCTTGGACAGGAGATGAAGATGTCATTCCACAAAACCGGCTAGACCTCAGAGGTGATGCTCTCACAGTTTTTGTAATATTATTAAAATAAAAAAATTTTAAATAATATCAGTATAGATATAATGAGATGCTAACAGTATCCTACATTTACATTACCAACTTTCAATACAATTGGCTAAGTGAAACAAAATTGTAAAGCATTGAAGCAGACATAAAACTTCTGACTTTATTTGCTGCATCAGCTGTTTCTCCCTAGACTTCTATGGCTTTACTCTCTGCTCCTTCTCCGTCAAAAACACCAAATTACCCTCAATTTCTTGTTCAGAGTAGTCCATTGCAATTTCTCTGGTGTCTTAACACCCCCTGTGGCCTTACCAATAAGCTGTTCAAAATCAGAAATTTCTTGATACCTACTTTAAAACACATCTGTCTGGTGACTGTTGTGACTCTTGGAAGAGATTCCTTCAAACTTCAAACTCCGATAGTTCATTCCAACAGTACAGATAACAATCTGGTTTACAAGCATATCCTATTGGCCAGATGATGAAGAGAAGGGAAAGTCCTCACCACAGGCCCTGGAAACACTGCTTCATAGCACTCCTCCCATTCCAGCCCTCTGGACTGTTGGACCTCAGCCCTTGCCTGTCTACATTGCTCTGTTATTGGTGATAGCCAGCTTGTGGCACCATCCTTTCCACTGCGCCTAGAGTAAAGCCCTACCATGACTGACAGAAAGCATGCTTGTTCACCTTACAGATTTCCTTTCAGCCCCTTCTCTCAGGAAAGAGACCTTCTACACGTAGGTCTTTCTTTGAACTTGTATTTCACATATATAGATGTCACTGGAGTTCCCCTTTTCTCAGCATCTCATTGTGGCTTTGCTCAGCCCCGAAGTAATCTCTCAGAAGCTATATTATTTGCAATACTGTTTGGCCAATAGCTTAAGCGTATTTCTATCTAGCTCTTACATCTAGAATTAATCCATTTCCATTATTTTATATTTTACCATGA
>LOJH01008385.1:1320-19523 GCA_001685095.1 Ellobius talpinus
CCCCCCCCCATGGAGGACAGAAGAAGACACTGAATACCCTTGAGCCCAACTTACAGGTGGTTGTAAACTGAGCTTGGGTCTTTTGCCAACAGTGCTGGCTTTTTAGTGTATATGTATGTTTGCCTGCATGTGTACCTGTGTATTATGCGTATGACTCAAGCCAGAAAACAGCAGAAAAGGGCATTGTATCTCCTGAAGCTGGAGTTACAGGAAGTTGTAAGCCATCATGTGGCTGCTGGGAACTGAACCTGAGTCTTCTGGAAGAACAGTAAGTGCTCTTAGCCACAGAACCCCCCATCACAACTTTTAAAAAAAACTTTTTTAATTGAAAAGTTTTCATAGAACACATATATATCTCATATTTTCTCCTCTCCCAATATCTCCCAGATCTGGCGGCACACGCCTTTAATCCCAGTACTCAGGAGGCGAGGCAGGCGGATCTTTGTGAGTTCAAGGCCAGCCTGGTCTACAAGACCTAGTTCCAAGACAGGTTCCAAAGCTACAGAGAAACCCTGTCTTCCCTGTCTTGAAAAACCAAAAAAAAAACCCAAACCCAAAACAAAAAAAAAGAAAAAAAATCAAAAAATTATTGTCATTTTCCCCTTGCCCCCAGACGGGGTTTCTCTGTATAGCCCTAACTGTCCTGGAACGTACTTTGTAGACCAGGCTGATCTCAAACTCACAGAGATCCATCAGCCTGCCTCTTTCTCCCAAGTCTGAGATTAAAGGTATGCACTACAACTGCCCAGCCAATTATTGTCACTTTTTTTTTTTTAATTTTTCAAGACAGGGTTTCTCTGAGTAGCCCTGGCTGTCCTGGAACTCACTGAGATTCACCTGCCTCTGCCTCTAGAGAGCTGGGAATTAAAGGTGTGTGCCAACATGCCTGTCTTCCTTATTCTTTTTTACTTTTTTTTTTGGAAAAGGGTCTTTACTATACTGCTGGTACAGAATTCTTGGGAGTCAAGTGGTTGCTGTGCCTCAACCTTCTGAGTGGACAGGACCACCAGGACAGGGTTATCATCACTCACATAAAAGTCCACTCCTCTGCTTAAGAGAAACACCACAGGAGCAGGTCAGATATATCAGGTAAGTACTTGATTTTCAAGTCAACGGACTTCAATTCAATCCTCAGAACATACTTAAAAACCAAGGTAGAGGTACCTGAATAATGACAGCTGAAGATGTGCCCTGGCTTTCATGAGCACTTGAGTATTCCCCTCATGTTCTTTTCCACCTCTTCCCCAGAAGGAAGTAACTCCCATTGCTGCTTCAGTCATACACTTATCATTACCGTTACACAACATTCCACACAACCTATGCTCTTTAGATTTTTTTGTCCATTCCACTAAATTTAAAAAACAGTAATCAGAAGATTCTGCTGCTTCAAGGTATATTCCCAGCCTACTGTTTGCTACAGTAATGTCTAAGGACACTGTCACCATCTGGTGGTGGCCTTTACACCCAAAGCATCAGCTCTGGCTTCCCTGGGAAAGGAGGCCATCCTCATCATACTGAGTGGATTTTACCTTCACCATAGGGACGTATTCCTCCGGAGGAGCTGGCTGGATTTTGCTGGACATCTCAATGACAGCTTTCACTAGGCCCGTCACGTTCTCATATACCTTGTCATTGGACCGGTCGAGGTTGGCAGTGGGAGGGGGGCTGATTTCCTGGGGCTGAAGCTGATAACACAGAAGCTGGTCATTTCCTGCTTCCCAGAAGATAGTGAGGTATCACCACAATTAAGTTAGAGAGTCTTTAAAAGAGATCAAAGCAGATGCAGAAGGTAATGAATTTTCTTGTTTGTCAGACATAGTTCAGTTTGAGGATGACAGTAAAGCAAGCCATCCAAGGGACAACAAATGAGACAGTGATATCCTCCAACTTTGAGCTCAGTTAAAGGAAATGAGATGAAATCATATACACGAAAGTCTCCAGATTCAAAGTGGAGATTAAGTGTCCCAGACCCCCAAGTCATTCACAAGGGAAACAACCCAAAGAATTTATAAGCAAGGATTAATTGGACTTTAGGGAAAGTGACTGAAACATTACTAAATGATCAAACAGCATCAATAATAAGGATCTCTGCTGGTTTTAAGTTCTGCTCAGCTTTGCTGTCTTCACACACTAACAGCAAAGTGCCCTTTTCATGATGATAAATGTGGACTCACATGCATTTGCTTTAGGCAGACACCATCTACTTTCATAGAGCTACTCATATTCATGTAGCAGAGAAGGGACTTCCTGCCAGTCCTATGGTGATTGGTAAACCAAGACCAGTAGGGCTCAGTTCCTCGAGTAGTAATGAGGAGAAGCATATTAAGTCATAGAGTGTAAACATGATATAGGACCTGGGTCCAGAGATGCCAGATATTACTCATGATATCCTATGTGCTGAGGGCAGAATGACATGGGGCTCTTTCCTAGGGGAAAGGCTGAGTAGTGTTTCAAAATTCAAGCTGTGTGGATATATTTTAGAAAGACTAAATATACAATTATGGGTCTGCTATGGTCCTGAGGCTATGCCAGACTTCTGGATGCCTTGGAAAGGCATACTGGAGCAGACAGTTGCGTCTGAGTTCATTGCAAAGCTGGTCAGCTACCACTCTGTAAAAAACGCTCTTTTTGGCACCTGTCTGTCATGAGAGATGACAAACAAAGCAAGTGTGCCCTCCCACAGGGCTATCCATGTGCTAGTCCAGAGTCACATGCAGAGAGCTGGGTGTGATAAAGCAATCCAGACAGACACACAGATATGATGTGCTTACCCTCCATGGCTATTGTCGAACAGAAGGTGAGGAAAAGTTAAAGGATTTATCAGAGAAGGGGGAAAAAAGAAAAACAATATTAATAAGGCAGCAGAAAACTCCCATATAACACATGAGCAGAATACCTGGGCACTAGCTACAAGGCTGCCGGGTACTCTCTGCTCACTGGCTGTCAGAAGTGCCTGTGCCTGCCATCAGCTCTTTGCATAGCACATTACTAGAACCCTGCCATGCAACATTCATTCCCATGAGATAAATGAGGACAGCATGCAAAGCCTGTGAGTGGCAATGGGCAGTCGTGCAAGAGAGAGCAAGGCTCTTTGCAAACGAGGAGAAGGGCATATGTAATCAGTGATCTGCCATTTGACTTCCAGGAGATGAGCCTCAGTCACTGCATATGGTCTCTTAGCCTTCAATTTCTTGATGCCTAAGATGAACTTATAGGTAGGGGCTGTGTCTAATTACTTCAGAAGCTTTTAACTCTTTTTAACTCTCCACACTTTTTTGTGGTTGTTGTTTTGTGTGTATATGTTTTTAAATCTTTTAAAGACAGGATTTTATTATGTAGCCTAGGTTAGTCTTAAACTCTCAACCCACCTGCCTCAGGATCTCAAAATGCTTGGATTATTGGTATAAATCAGGCTGGCATTTTTTAAAAACTGGGTGGCTTTGCTGTTTTGTCTCCTCAGTTCAACCCCTAGCTATCTTACTGTGAACAGATTGGCAGGGAAAATGTAGCAGACTGCCACCTATAGACCTGTCTAAAAGCCTCCATGCCACTGTAAGACTCATAGAGCCTTCAGTTCAGAGGTGCAAACACCCAGAGGTTTCTAAGGCACTGAGGATCACAGTGTAGTTACTTATCTGTCTCTATTCATAGGAAGAGCACTTAAACAATACCAGTACAGGAAGGTCTACAGGCTTCCCAGAGGGGATATCTAAAGAGCATTACCATCAAGATAGAAAATAACTGTTCAGTTTTAGTGGACCAATGGCAATTTAGTTTAAGCTGCTTAAAGCTTCTTCTCTGCATGACACCCTTTGATCGAGCAGTAATAGGAGCTATCGTCCTGCCTCTAGGACCCATCATAGTAGCATACCAGAAGTCAGAGCTTGGCTGGAGAAACATCTATTATAGATTTTTAATTTTTATTTTGTTGGTTTTTCAAGACAGGGTTTCTCTGTGTACCTTTGAAGCCTGTCTTGGAACTTACTCTGTAGGCCAGGCTGGCCTCAAACTCAGAGATCCGCCTGCCTCTGCCTCCCAAGTGCTAGGATTAAGGCATGTACCACCACTGCCTGACTCTATTATGATTTTTTTTAATGTCCAGAGTTTTGATAACTTAGAAACTCCTGGGCTGGCAGTTAAAAACCCACCGCCCATTAGAGATAGTCAGTTCCTACTCTGTTTAAAACCCAGAGGAAGAAAAATAGGACATGAACTGGCTAAATGTTATTTGGGTGAATTATTTGAGTTACAAATAGTTCAAGGCAAACTTTTTTTTATATAAAAATACTGCTTAAAAGAGCCCAATATCGTTCCTTTAGGACGAGTTTAACTACCTGTAGTAAGGAGATAATGAAAAAAGATGTGTACATCATCTTCATCTAGGAGAAGGAAAAAGATGGGTACATCATCTTCATCTAGGTGAAGCAAGTCTGTTTCTCTCATGAGATTTCTCCCTATGCAACATCCTATATTAGAGAGGATTCTCATGTACACTGCATCATGATGTTACCTCATTATGAACTATAGAGAAAGATGGAAAATGTCAGGACTCCAGGCCTGGAGAGTCCTGACCTTTGAACACAAGAGAGTTCAAAGGTTTACTCTTGGCTGCTTTTGAAAATGAGAATAGTTCATTGTTCTAACTTTTCCTTTCTCCTTTCAGATTGAATGACATGGTATTAGAAGATTTGTGGCTTCACCTGTTTCTTCTCCAAGAATACCCAGTGTTGCTGACAGCTGCTGAGAAGTTGCCTGGGTTTATGGAGCTAAGACTAGCTAGCAGGTGTTCTAGGGCTGATCTCAGCAGGAGTACACTAGTCCAGCTGTGTTTACTCAACATAACTGCGTTGAGTGTGCTAATGTGTGCCAAAGTAAATCCTTGATGCTCTTGTCACTTTGGGAATGGACATGACAATGATGCCCTCAGAGCCACAGACTAACCTGCCCTCTGAGCATGGAGAAGATGTGCCCCCGACTCTCACTCTTGTGATGACATCACATCACTCTGATAACCCAGAAGAGGGCACTTTCAGTATGCAGTACAGGGCCCACAGTGGCATGCTGGTCTAATCATTGGCTCTGAATGACCCTGAACAAACTATTCCACTTCTGTGAACCATGATTATCTAGTAAGAAAAATATGACCACGACCAACCTTGTGAGACTGGTGGCAGAGGCAGCACTAAATAACTACCCATACTCATCAGATCTAAGGTGTCATCCATCACAACAGGCACTTTTTCTTTTTTTAAAATGTTTGTTTGTTTGTTTGTTTATTATGTATACATTGTTAGTTTCCATGTCTGCCTACAGGCCAGAAGAGGGCACCAGATCTCATTATAGATAGATGGCTGTGAGCCACCATGTGGTTGCTGGGAATTGAACTCAGGACCTCTGGAAGAACAGTCAGTGTTCTTAACCTCTGAGCCATCTCTCCAGCCCCAGGCACTTTTTCTTAAACAACAACAACAACAATAACAAAAAAGACAGTCATGCTATGTAGCCCAGGCTGGCCTTGAACTCAACCTTCCTGTTTGTTTTCTGAGTGATGGGACTATAGGAATATTCCACCACATGAATGATGCATTGTTTTGTATGTTTGCATGATTTCATGTACATGCAAGAAGTCAACCTCAGCTACTGTTCCTCAGTTGCCAACCATTTTGCTTTTATTTTACTATTTTGAGACAGGGTTTCACTTTATAGTGCTGGCTGTTCTGGAACTCACTTTGTAGATTAGGCTGGCATTGTACTCACAGAGATTTGTTGTCTCTAATTCCAGAGTACTTGAGTTTAAATTAAGGGCTTGCAACACAACACCTGTCTTTTTTTTTCCAGACAGTGTCTCTTATCGGGATCTGGGGTTCATGATTGTGCTAGGGTAGACGGCCAGGGAAGCCTAACTATGAAACTGTCTCTCTCTGCCTCCCCACTACTGAGATTTGAGCATATGCTATCAAACCTAATATTGGGTTCTGGGGAACTGTTCTCAGGCCCTCATGCTTATGTGGCAAACACCTTACCAACTAACCCATCCCTCACTCCCTCATTAAAAAAGCAAAGCAAGCAAACAAACAAACAAAAAAACCAAGACAAAAACCTAAACCACTAAGAAACAAATTCCACCCCTATTCTAGAGCTATTAAAATGCAAAAAAGTATATTAGACTGAAAAGTGGAACACAGGAAGAGGGATCTGTCACCAAGTGGGAAATGAAGAGATCCCACCTTTAAGTGTTGGACTAGAAGATAGGGGTGGGGGTGATAGGGTGGACACTTCCTTTCTGTCCTTAGAAGATAAGGGGAACCAGGAGAGCCAAACAGTGATGTCTGGTGATACAGTCCTAGGGAGGGAGCTAAGGAGTCCCTCCAGAGAAAGCTTGCAGATGTATCTGAGCAGTTATGTCTTACTGCTCCAGTGGTCCTTTTATAAGTACAATTCTGAGTTGAAACAGAAAATACCTTTCCACAAGGCTATATTTAGAATTATGTGTAGACAACAGTGAGCACCTACTTATTCTGGACATTCTGGCTTCATGTTTAAAACAAGGAGTATCTATCTCATTTACTCTCATCTGGCAACAGGATTCTGGTACAAAGTCCCTCAAGTCTAGCATGCTTAGAGAACAACAGCAAAGACTCCAGTTAATACTTTTTTAGAATCTTGAGAGGTTCAGAACAAGGGATGCTAAATCCTGGATCTTCTTACAGTCTCCTTGTCAACATCTCTGACCACTACAACGTAAGTGTCATGTGCTGAGGACCCAGTGACCCCACCAACCTGGAACAGACTATGCTGCAAGGCTTAGATGCCCACCTTGACACCCTCATTGTAGCTGTCCCCAGAGCTGCTGATGCTTGCCAGGTTGCTTAGGTGGCCAGGTGCTCCAGGGCGTGGCGGTTTCTTTGGTGGAGCTGCAGGATCTGGAAAAGCAAAAAGGTCCCCATCACACATTATTGATCAGGCTCCCAAGCACTCCGAAACCCATTACTACTAGCATTTGCTACAGTATACAGGAGGCTCATGTTCTGAGAAGGGGCCTCTGATGATTTATGTCAGGAAGCTCAGCTTTCTAGTACTCTAGGCACAGGCCTAATGGGTGAACACCACACTAGTGAGTAGAGGAAGATTGTGAGCATTACAGGACATTCCGCTTAAATCCTACTCCTGCCAAACCAGACATACTTCCTCATTCACAATACATTTCTTCACTTACCTGGTTTCCCCACAGGCTGATAGATGTGTTGATTTCCAGTCTGTGGAGAAAAAAAGTTTGGTCAGTGTAACGTTGTGTGCCATATGTAACGGTCCACTTCCTCTTTCCCTGTTTTTCTTCACCTTGAACTTTCTGCTGGAGTCCTTAGATGACTGAGGGTCTCAGCTGGGTGTGATAGAGCAAGGAACCAATGTATCTGGGATACCCTGGATTGAACACAGTGGCCTCAAGTTCTCATTATTCATCCTTTTTTTTTTTGGTTTTTCGAGACAGGGTTTCCCAGTAGCTATGAAGCCAGTCCTGGAACTCACTGTGTAGACCAGGCTGGCTTTAAACTCACAGAGATCCGGCTGCTCTGCCTCCCGAGTGCTGGAATTAAAGGTGTGCACCACCACCAATCTAGACTGTTTTTAAATTTGACCCTCCTGCCTCTACCTTCCAAGACCTGGGATAACAGGTACGTGCTACTATAAGCAACTTCTGAAACTGCACCTACACTAATCTATTTGCTAGAGGTATGGCTGCTAGTATGTATGAGTGATTGGGTTGGATGCCTACCACTGGAGAACAACAAAACTATACTGAAATCTAGATGTGATGAAGATCTTATTAGGCTACACACACACACACACACACACACACACACACACACACATTTATGTGTACATGTATACTGCTGTATTTTCAACTGGAGTAAGTTAAGCACTTCTTTAAAACACCAGAGCCACAGAGTAGCACACACAATTAAAACTGTTTCATGGTTAGGAATGTAGCTCAGTTGGTAATGTACTTCCTTAGTACCATATCAGCCATGGTGACATATGCACATAATCCTAGCACTTGGCAGGTGGAAGCAAAAGATCAGAAATTTAAGGTCAACCTTTGCTACACAGCATGTATGAGGCAAATGCAGGATAGCCTTAGGAGCTCCTCCAAAGAAGATGAAACACAAGACCATTCCTACCCAAGATTAGTACAGTTTAATACCTGCACTGCCCTCAAAACTGTTTCATAACCCTGCACCAGAATCAGTTTTTTAAATGCTATTTATTTTGACTTAAAAAAATCATTCATCTGAATATTTAAATTATTTAAATAATGGTGTAGCTGTTTGAGTTCACATCTCCCTTGTATGTTATAACATGCTTAAACATAACATGGTCCTTAGCTGGTGGCACTGTCTGGGAATGGTTCAGGCCTTGTTAGAAGTGTGTCATGTGTTACGGTTGTGGGCCTTGATGCTCTTGTGTGACTCCTGGCAGAGGGAGTGGGGGCTGTCTCTGACTCAGTTGACTGCTCTAGGACCCGTTCCTCCTGTTGGGTTGCCTAATCCAGCCATAATAGAAGAGGAGGTACCTAGTTTCACTGTAACTTGATATGCCATGGGCTAGCTGATATACATGGGAGGCTGGAGCTTTTCTGAAGGGAAAGGAGAGGGAGTGCATTTGGGGGTGGGAGGGCATTGGGGGAGAGGGATAGGGAGGAGGAAGGGAAACGAAACTGATTTGGCTGGGAAAAAGTTAATTAAT
Source organism: Ellobius talpinus (assembly GCA_001685095.1). Taxonomy (NCBI): domain Eukaryota; kingdom Metazoa; phylum Chordata; class Mammalia; order Rodentia; family Cricetidae; genus Ellobius; species Ellobius talpinus. Next base: position 10,066 of record LOJH01008385.1, read on the forward strand.
TGATTAATTAGTAATAAAAAAGAAGTGTGTCACTGGAGACAGGCTCTGAGAATTTACAGATAGCACACCATTTCTTGATGCTTGTGCTGCCTTGCTGTCCTTACCATTATGGACTCTATCCCTCTGAAACCATATGCCCCAAATAAGCTTTTTCTTCTCTCTCTATATATTGCCTTGGTCAAGGTGTTTTATCACATCAAAAAGCTGTTGTTGTTTTTTTTTTTAAGATTTATTTATTTATTTTCTTTACAGTGTTCTGTCTGCATGTGTGCCTGCTGGCCAGAAGAGGACAACAGATTTCTATTATAGATGGTTGTGAGCCACCATGTGGTTGCCGGGAATTGAACTTAGGACCTCTGGAAGAACAGTCAGTGTTCTTAACCTCTGAACCATCTCTCCAGCCTAGCTGGTTGGTTTTTAAAGACAGATTCTATTATGTTGCCTAGTCAGGGCAGGGAATCCTGAGCTTAAATGATCCTCCCTCCTGCCACAGCATCATTTTTAAAAAAAGATTTTAAAATGTTCAAGTATGTGTGTATGTATGTGTGTATGAGTATACACATGTGTGACAGGTAGCTGAAGATATCAGAAGAGATCCTTTGGGAATGTATAGGCACTTGTGAGCTGCCTGATATGAGTGCTGGGATCGGAACCTGAGTCCTCGCAATAGAACAGTAAACACTCCAACCCACTCATACCCACTGAGCCATCTCTCCACCTCTCTGCCTCAACATCTTAAGATTCTGAGACTATAAGTATATGTCACACACCTGGACAAACCCTCTTATTTTTGGTAGTTCTGGAGAACCAACCCAGGATACCTCCTGCATTAAAAGGGCATACTCTATCACTAAGCAGGGTCCCAGACTACCCCCTGGCCCCCACACTTGCAAATTCCTCAGGGCAGAGGGTATGAAGAATGATTTTCTAACCACTTGCTTTTGTACAGTGCTTTTTATTTCAGATGCCATCTACTTATTGAATGTTAGGAAAGTTACTGAGTCCCAGCTGTGTTCTTGGCACTGTTGTGGGTACAAAACAGATTCTTGTCTTATGTAGCTGAAGCAAAGTGAAAAAAGACAAGGAACACACAGAGCATGAATTCTGATCTGAGCCCTGAGGTGAGGACATGCAACACTTTGGAAGCAGAAGTGCGTGGGGGAACATCCAAGTGTCCTGTATAAGAGGAGTCACAAAAACAAGGCAAACATGGACAGACCTTTAATGCTAGTGTTTGTGGGCTGTACTGTACTCATAAGCCCAGTAGTAAAATTCACACACAATATGAACACCCAGAGGTTGGGAGTTCAACAAAACTAGGAGGGTGTGTTCTCAGAGCACTATAGAATTATCTAACAAGATATACCTGTATAGAACAGAACTGGTAGGCAGTTGTATGGGTTCTGTCTTAAGGGCTAGCTGTTTAAAGAAAATTCAGGTGTTTCTGTCCTAACACCCAGAAAAAAGACATCTTGCTTGAACAAGTTTTATATGACTCTGGAAAAATTTGCAGTCATGCCCAGCATGATGTGGCGTACCTATCATCCCAGGAAGTGGAGGTAGGGAAGAGTTTAAGGCCAATTTCAACTACTTGGCAATTTTGAGGCCTGTCTTGGCTACATGAGACCCTATGTTAGAAACCCCAACCAAATCAGAAAACCAAACGGTATAAAAAGTTAGCAAATCACAACTGTGTGTAGTTGTTACTCTGATCCTTACAGTACTTCTAAAAGTATGTATCAGAGCTCCTTAGCTATCCTGTCTCAAAAAACAAAACAACAACAAAACAAAACAAAAAGGTTCATATTAGTAACAGGACAGGAATTAAAGAATCTGGTACATGGCATATTGATGGTCTTAGATAACCTTCCCATTATTTACACAAAAGCCATTCTATCCCATATCACGAATGTCAATATGCTTGGCTGTCCAGCACAGCAGAATTTGAGACCAAGCTCTGGGGAGAGTACAGGTAGATGCTTACCGGACCCTGAAAACTCCCGTCCTCCCTGTCGATGCTGCCTCGAGAGAGCCTCACATCAGGTTTCTAGAGATGAAAACAAAGACCAAGATAATTTCATTTGGTATGTGTATGTTACTATCAGATATTTGGACTTAAGTTCATCATTTTATACCCAATTCTCAAATACTGCAGCCCCAACCCCCACTACAGTACCAGCTTCCAGGTACTTGTTTCTACCCACCACCATCTCAGGAGAAACAGTGTCATTGTGCTATTGTGTTCCCAAGTAGGTATGTGATGATAAGCACACAATTCTTTTCCTTTTTGGTGTTGGGAATGTAACTGAGGTCCTTGAACATGTTAGATGTGTTCTGTCAGCGATCTGACTAGCCCAGTGCACCTTGAATGATTTCTATCTTCCATAAATATTAAATATCCTTAATTGTATATTTAGTGTGTATGTGAACGTGCATACACACATACCATGGTTCATGAATGGAGGTCAGAAGACAACCTGAGGGAGCTCATGTTCACTGTGTGGGTCTCAGGGAACAAACTCAGGTTTTCAGGCTTAGTATCAAGTGCCTTTATTCACTGAGCCATTTGTGTGCCCCTTCTTTTTAATTTTTGGGGTAAGGCCCTGCACTTCTTCTTCCAGAACCATATGCCTGGTCAGAGGGACCCTTTGATGACTGGAAGGGGATCTGCTGTGCAGTTTGGGGTCTTGTACTGTTTTCATTTGCTGGTTCCACCTGTGTGACATTGAATCAGGTTCTTGGGATGCAGCAACAAACAGGTCAGCTCCTGATTCCACACTTGTGTTGCTAGAAAACGCCTAAGGCTTTCAATACAGAGGCCTTTTTCCCAGGAAGCCTGTACGGAGGCCAACGGCTGTCAGAGCAGTCTGTTCTCTGGCAGGCAGCCCGTTGTTACTATGCCCTAGCTCCCTCTTTGGTTTTCTTTCATCAGGACTGACTGGGTCCACTGTGTGAGAGGAACACAGAACAGGCTTTATGTAGACAGGCCTTCTACATTTTAAACTTTATAAAAAGTCCCCTTTTTTAGTACAGTACTGTGCACAGTAATAAGAAGCCAAGTCACTATTTTAAGCAAGTCTCAGAAGGAAAACAAGGTTTCTCATTAGACTGTAGCTCTACTCTGGCTGTCAGCATTCTGGCAAAGGAGTCCATTAGCAAGAGCTTTACATCAGTGATTCTCATGTACAGGCCATCTAAGAAAGGTCACAATCTTGAGCTGGGTAGGGAAAGGAGGGAGGCACAGTAAAACAGAGTATTTGCAGTCAAGAGAACATATGACCTCAGGCAGGAGCATCTGTCACCGAAATTATTCTGTGCAGGACTATGATCTGAGGAGAGACTTCTGACCCACCCAAACACTTGGTAAATGACTCAGTGGATGCGGTAGCAGTTAAAGGCAGCAACCTCAAACCTTAGCATGAGTTCTGGACCTAAGTCTTCCAAGCAATAGTTATTGTGATCCAGTGGAAAAAAGATTTGGACAGTATTATGGGCAGAACTAGTGAACTTTCAAGTAAAAGAGTCTATGTGCTTACAGTGGGGAGTACAGCCCAGCACGGCTGTCCAGTTCACCACAGGGGACATGGTGTATGTCTTCTGAAGCTTCCACAGCCAGGAATTATTTTAGGATGGCAGAGTTTATAAGGCAGTCTGGGCCAGTTAGACGGTTCAGGAGGTGAAAGTGCTGTGACGAATCTGAACCTGAGTTTGGTCCTTGAATTCCATGGGAGAAGGAAGAGAACCAACTTCTCAAAGTAATCTACATATACATTAAACACACCACACACAAACATGCCTGCTTTCAATGTGCACACACAGAAGTATGCATAAAAGAAATAAGGAAGTTTGGCTTGCATATTGTATTTCTTTAGAAATATCACTTTTCGGGGGGCTTAAGAGATGGCTGCTGGCTGCTCTTCCAGAAGTCCTGAGTTCAATTCCCAGAAACCACATGGTGGCTTATAACCATCTATAAGGAGATCTTCTGGTGAGTAGGCACACATGCAAACACAACACTGTATACATAATAAATAAATAAATCTTTTTTTTGAGAAAGGGTTTCTCTGTAGCTCTGGAGCCTGTCCTAGAACTAGCTCTTGTAGACCAGGNCTGGCTGCTCTTCCAGAAGTCCTGAGTTCAATTCCCAGAAACCACATGGTGGCTTATAACCATCTATAAGGAGATCTTCTGGTGAGTAGGCACACATGCAAACACAACACTGTATACATAATAAATAAATAAATCTTTTTTTTGAGAAAGGGTTTCTCTGTAGCTCTGGAGCCTGTCCTAGAACTAGCTCTTGTAGACCAGGCTGGTCTCGAACTCACAAAGATCCGCCTGTCTCTGCCTCCTGAGTGCTGCGATTAAAGGCATGTGCCACCACTGCCCGGCCAAATAAATAAATCTTTCAAAAAGAAATATCATTTTTCTATTAACTGATTTTATTTCTTGAGAGTATTGATCTATAATGGTCTACACACTTGATAAGATCCTCATTTTCTGCAGACATAGCACTATGAGAGAAACATGCTCCATGTAGACTACTGAAGCCTTGAGGATCCAACAGAGGGCAGCTACTGTATTGTCTTTTAGCATGGTCTCTTTAAAGTGGTTGCAAACTCTCAGTCATGTCTGGTTCAACAGTCGCAGATGTTCAGGAATTGGACAGGGGTGCAATGTGTTCCAAGAAGGTATGTGGCTCTGTGGTGCGGGAGCACACAGACATGCAGATAAAAGCAGGTGGGAGGCATGTCCTCTGCAGACAAACAGGCTCTGTTCTCTCCTGCTCATACATCACCACACTTGACCCTCACTGCACTCTCAGATCCATTTCTGCTTGAGGGCTGGAGCATGGACGCAATCTCAGTGGTGGCCCTCCAGAGTGTATCTGTGCCCAAACACATGGCGAGTAGGAACAATCTACCAAGTCAGAAGCAGAAGCACAAGAAAAGGCATGAGGTAAGCACTGCTTATTGACTCCAGTGCTGGCACCTTCTATACTAAGCACAGGGCCTGAACAGTGATGGAAGGGACAATGACTGTTCCCAGGAGCTCTCAGTTTAGCAGGGAAAACACGTAGCAAGAGTGACAGCATTTCAGAGAACATTTCATGTAATTCAAATGGGCCAGAGAGATTACTTATTACTCAATTAAGAGTTCTCTCTACCACCCACTTGGAGCTCAAGAGGGAAGCCCTTAGGTTTGCCTGCCTCCGCCTTGTACCCTGCCTGTATACTCTGCCCTTCCTCCTTCCATGGCTCGACATGGAAATGGATGCAACTGTAGTCAGCATTCTGAAGAAAGCAAGTGGCAAATGGTAGGTGGCAGGAGACACTTTGTTTTTTTTCTTCTTTACCAGATTAGGATAAGACAGCATCCACTCTGTGCCCCACCGTGCAGGTTTACCCTGGGGCTTTACATATCTGTTCACTCTCTGGGGCTGAAAGGTACCCTTCTTCAGATTCTTTTCAAAGCACTTAACTCTTTCCTTCTCTGTCCACTGTCCATTAGTCTGTGTCTTTCTCCTCACCACACAGGGCACTGCATCTGTCTTACTGTTGTGTACAAAGATGCTCATCAGCACATGCTAAGAGACCCAGTATGGTTAGGGAAGATGTGAGAGTGGCAGGAGTCGAAACTAATAGGATCTGGTGACAGTGAATATGGCAGAAGGCAAAGAAGGGATAACACCTCAGCTTTTCGGGTAAATGATAAGGGAAATGATACAAAAACCAAAGAGAAAGCTAACAGAGTTCAGGATCTGGCGACTTTGATGTTCTGATGAAACAGCCAGGAGGGGAGAGGGGATAACAGGGATGAAGGGGGGAAGGAGGAGACTTTTTGAAAACACCTCACCAGGAATAATCACTCAATTATGAGCACCAATCAGCAGTTGTAAACATATAGGGATTTGTCTGAAGAGGGCAGTCAAGCCTATGAGACGCTTCCATTGGACTTGGAAGGCCTGTCCAAAGCTTCTCCTTACAATTAGAACATTTATTTAATACATATAGTCAAGCTTCATGGAGAACAGAAAACTTTAAATGAAAGCAGGCAAAGAATACAAGGCACAAGCAGGCAATTCTTCGAGAGAAAAACAAATATTGTAACAAGAACTGAAAATGAAGACAAGAAAACACAAGGTGGTTTGATACTGGGACCCACACACTATAGCCCTGGTTAGCCAAGAACTCACAGCAACATTGCCTCAATTAGCTAAGTACTAGGATTTTAGGTGTGTGATTTTTTTAATTCCCTAAAGTGAGGCCTGAACCCAGCACCTTACACATACTGGTCAAGCATCTTACCACTGAGATACATTCCCAACCTAATTAAAAAAAAAATTGAAAAAGCAACTCAGTTGTACATCTAGAAAACCTAAATGGACAGGTCAAAGAAAGTCTACACAGGGTGACTCTTAGGAGACAGGGGCAAGATGGGGATATTGGCTCAGGCCTGTAATCTCAGTTACTCTGATGGAGGAGGGCTGCAGTCTTGGGACCTTCTAAGATACACAATGACTAATTCAAGGCTACTTTAGACAATTTAGTGAGTCCTGGCAACTGCAGCAGCAACAGCTAAAGTCCTAACAATACAAAAAAAAGTGTCTTATACAAAAATGCACAACCGGGCAGCTTAATGCCAAGGAGGAGCTGATACAGGTGAGGGTCTTCACAGACAGACAGCACTTTATTCAGGCAGCAAAGGCTGAATCCTCAGAGATTATAGAACCTATACTGGAAAAATTAGAATTGAATTGTCAAGACACTCCAGCAGGCCTTTCTGCTGCATATGGAGGGAGAATCATCAAGGTGGACATTACAGCCAGGACTCTGGGAACATGTAACTCAGCTCTGCAGATGGACTATGCACACACACAAGCTACTCAGAGGCTGGAGACACCCTGCACGGAGCACAAGTGGGGCCTTCACCAGAACTCACCATGTGCTTCAGAATGAGAGGTACAGTACATGCACACAATCTCAAAGAAAAACAATCCTGGAGAATGCAGGCCCCCTGAGCCTTCCGATGAGAATTCCCCAACTCCCTCAGGAGATCAGCACGGGTCACATCTGGCTAAGCCAGTCCCATGACCCCACGTCATTACCCACGCTCTTCCCACTGCCTGGAATGTATTTCCTGTGCCTGTTTGCTCTGCAAATTCCAGTTTCTCTTTCAAGGCTTAGCTCACACATCATCTGGACTCTGCTGTCTCCCCAGCACCACAGGAGGCACAGGGCTCCTCTTTTCTTTTGACCTCAGTTGTCAGAGAAAGTGGGTGACAGCATTCAACAGTTATCAGCAGCAAACTTCTGCTCAGTGGAGCCACATACACCACACCCGCACTGAAGCCTATCAAATTCAAATAATTTCATTTTGAAAAATGCAACAAATGTGCCCCCTCCCCCGTGTGTGTGTATGTGTGTAATGGTGGGGAGGCTTTCTGGACAAAAAAAAAAAACTTAAGACATAAGTCAGGGAACAATTGCTGTATTCTTAGATTCATTCCCAAATGACTACCCAGATTAGGAGAATTAAATCACTACTACTACTATTACTATCTTTATTATTATTTTGTGGCATGACTTAAAATCTAGATCTGCCTTAACAAATTGAAGATCCTGAAAATATAAGATATTTTTCTCCAAAGGGGATATAAAGTATAAATCCATGTGATGAGGGACGTGACAGCATGATTAAACTCCAGTCCCACAGAGAAGAACATGCAGCAATACTGGGGGGCTGCTCTGCATGGAGCATAGGTCCCCAGCACTGACACACCATTGCTCTGCATCTGCACCTTATCTCAATGAGGAGACACAAGCTCGTTCATTCAGCCTTACTCCTAAAACATAAACTTGCATTTTTTTAGTTTAAAGGTATCTGATTTAGTAGTAAAACCCGACCAAATGGGAATAAATTATCTTTATTTCCCTGTAATGTATTTGAATTTTGTGTAGAAATGTTAATGGCTGACTCTGGTATTTTAATGGAGAATAAGAATAATAACTTGCATCATATATTAAATGTCTAAGTGGTTGAAAATAACCACAGTAAATTCTGAGGCACACATGGCCCCAAGAGGCTGGACAAAAGATTAAGAACACATTCTAACTGTACAGGATGGTTGTGAAAATTGAATGACTTTATACAGGAACATTATATAGAAAATGCCATATGAACACAAGCAATATTGCTATAGTTTACTGTCCTATTAGTCACTGTTAACTTTGATAAGAACATGTGTTAAGAGATGATGTACCTGAAGGGGTAGACACTTGAATTGTGAAGTATGTGTTACATCTAAGGTTGAAACAGAAATAAGACACTGAAGGCTGGCAAGACGTCTCATCAAGTAAAGGTGCCTGCCTCCAAGCCTGATAACCTGAAGCCACCCCCTGGTTGCATAACTCCTCCAAGTTGTACTCTTACTTCCACAGATATGCCAGAGCACGCTTGAGCCCCCCATCTTGAAAAAAAAAGTAATAATAATAAAAAAAACCAAACAAACACTGAAAAACAGAGCCTTCCCAGTGTGTTCTGGTTCCCATGTGTGCACTGTTGGCTGTTCCCTGAGTTGGCCCTAGGACTTACCCAGGAGAACACTCAATGCGCTAGCTGTCTGCACAGCTTGAGTGTAAAAGCTTTCATTGTTGGTGCTGGAGAGATGGCTCAAAGGTTAAGAGCACTGACTGCTTTTCCAGAGGACTAGGGTTCGAGTTCCAGCACCCACATGAAAGTTTACAACCGTCTGTGACTCCAGTTCCAAGGGACCCAACACCTTTACACAGACATTTATGAAGGCAAAAACACCAATCCATATAAAATAAATTTCAAAATAAAGCTTTCATTGTTTTAACTTTAGTTTAAACAGAGAAGCCTTTGCATTCAAGCTGGTGGAGCATGTTTTAATCTGTGATCAGCGTTAGAACAAATAGCTAGCATGCATGAGGCTCTGGATTAAATTGTCAAGACAGCACAGAAACACCCCCTCTCAAAAAAAAAGAAAGCTATATACAAAGAATGAAATCTTCAGAGTACTGCTTGAAACCACTGCCTTGCAATACCATCACTGGTTGATTTAAATGCTTCCTGTCATAGACTTCAAGGAGTTTAGGACCAGGACTAAATTCTGTCCTCTCTGTACCTTGTCTCTTAACATAAAGTAGAGCACTAAGGTGGTGTCTTAGGTTTCTATTTAAGATAAAACACCATGGGCAAAAGCAACTTGGGGAGGAAGGGTTTATTTTAGCTTACAACTCTTAAGTCAGGCTCCACCTGGAGACAGGAACTGAGGCAGAGACCATGGAGGATTGTTACTTGTTCCCCATAGATTGCTCAGCCTGCATTTTCTTTTTCTTTTTCGTTTTTTTTCGAGACAAGGTTTCTCTGTAGGTTTGGTACCAGTCCTGGAACTAGCTCTTGTAGACCAGGCTGGCCTTGAACTCACAGAGATC
>LOJH01008385.1:19625-29668 GCA_001685095.1 Ellobius talpinus
GATCCGCCTGCCTCTACCTCCCGAGTGCTGGGATTAAAGGCGTGTGCCACCACCGCCCATCTTCAGCCTGCATTCTTACAATCTTTCAAGACCACCTGCTCAGGGATGGCACTACCCTAAGGGAGCTGTGCCCACTCACATCAATCATTATTAAGAAAATGCACTACAGAGCTATCTATAAATTTTATGGAGAGTTTTCTCAACCAAGTCACTCTTCCCAAATAACTCTAGCCTGTGTCAAGTTGACCAAACAAACAAACAAAAAACAAAAAACCCAATCAATGCCGGTGACATTGGTGAATAATGACTCAGCCAAAGCATAAGGAGCCAGGTTTGGGTTCCCCAGGTAAAACTACTAAGACAGACTTTGAAAGCAGCAGGAACCCTCATTCTTTCCAGTAACATTTTTTCTTAAGGCTGGAGAGGAGGAACAACAAGTCTCACAGGCTCCAATGCTGAGGCAAGAACACAGCAATTCAGGAGGATCAGAAAGAGAGCTTTCTGTCACGTAGAGACTTCTGAATGGGGCTGTCAGCAAGAGGTGCCTGAAAGACCATTCTCCTCAAGGTCCAGATGTACCTGTCAGATACACTGCAGCTGGGACAGGAGGCAGACAGGACTTGTAGCCACGTTAGCACACGTCTAACAGGGCTGAGATGCAATGTTTTACATTCACACTAACATGGACTCTTCGTTTCAACAATGTGGTTATGGAAAAAAAAACCTCAGAAATCTCTGAGCTACAAAATTTTGGAAGTGGATTCCTAAAATATCATCAATAATAACAAACAGCCCATGATGGCAAGGGTTTGGGACCAGGTGTAAAGTAAGTCTTTTGCTTTAGAAATGGAGTTCTGCAGTAGTGTGTAAGGTACACTTGGATGGGGCTGAGTACTCTGCACAGCGTTACCAGAAATCGCTCTTCCTTCTCCAGCCAGCGCTGGTCCTCTTCCATTTCCTGCTGCTGTCGGATTAGCCGCTCTTCCATCAGATGAGGGGGAAGCACCTGTCCCATTCCTCGAAGGTCCAAAGCTGCTGAGTCCTGGAAAGGACATTGTCAAGAGAACATTCAGTTTCCTGAGTTCATTCTCATATTCCCACTTTGTGATGTTGGTCTTTCAAAACTCTTAAGCCAAAGAGTGGTGGGCACAGAGCCTCTCAAACTCCAGCCACCAATTTGAAGGCTGAGATTTACTATGTCTAATATTCACGTGTTTTGGCTGCTTCTAAGAAATAGTCCATGCCAAGAAACGTGTTTATATAATGTACACATTTTATATTTGCTAAATGCTACTGATGTATTTAGAGTAGTGTTATAATCGACAATTTGTAATGTGCAGCACATATACATCTATATATGTATAGACAAATTAAAGGTTTAGAACTCAAAGAGCTTTTGTAAAGTATACAATTGAATGTCATTAAAATTAAAAAAAAGAAAAAAGAAATAGCCCAACACACCAAAGAATGTATTAGCACTAGTAGAAACACAAAACTAGAAAAGACTGAGTAGATGGGGCATGTTTCTCTTTCTGATTTTTTTTTTAAGATTTATTTCTTTTTATGTGCACTGGTGTTTTGCTGCATGTATGTCTATGTGAGGATGCCAGGTCCCCAAGAACCGGAGTTACAGACAATTATGAGCTACTATGTGGGTGCTGGGAATTAAACCTGGGTCTTCTGGAAGTCCAGTTAGTTCTCTTAACTTCTGAGCCATCTCTCCAGCCCCCTACATTTTGCTTTTATTATTACTATGTATGTGTATCCATACATGTGGATAGGGTCAGAGGACTTCAGGACTTGGTAATTTCCTTCCACAGTGTGTACTGGGGATCAACTCAGGTTGTCAGGCTTGCTCCGATAACGTGCTTTTATTTGCTGAGTCATCTCTTCAGACTTTGTTTTGTTTGAGTGAGATAAGGCCACCTGGCTATGTAATCCAGGTTGGCCTGGAACTCACTCCTCCTTTGTCATAGAGAATTCTTGGTATGGACTGCTTTAAGTAGCTAAATGGGGTATATATGTTTTAGAATTAAATAATCACAATCAAGCAACTTTAGATTTATAAATAACAGGTGACTTAAACCACACTTTGTCTGTTAACTGGCTATAGCCAAGAACACCCCAATACCTCCACACTGGGCTGCCACACGGACATCTCCTGAGGTCTGTGATTCCATAATTCTGTCTGGTCCAGAAGGGATGCCTGACCTGGGTAAATGCTGCCAGCCATTGCTGGGATTCCATGGGAACCTGGGTAGCCAGAGACCTGTGAGTGATTCAGAAAGCAGTGTAAGCTTCTGATAGAACAGAGTTTCGGCTAGATGCACAATACCAAACAACTCCTATTGAGGAGAACATACACAGTAGGCAGAACAGGATCCAGAGCAGAGCAGAGCTCTGATTCTCTGAACATGTCTATTCTCTGACTTGACAAAAAGTACCTTATAGATGTGCCTCTAAATCATGGACACAAATGGAGACTAAAATTATCTGGATGGGTCCAATATAATCACTAGGCTCCTCAAGTACAGGATGAAAGCAGAATACTGAGAAATGATCAGAGAACCAATACTGTCAACTTTGAACTTGGAATAAACATGGAAGAAAGTAACCAGGGGCTCAGAAATGAAGGAAGCTGACAGGGCACACAAATGAAGCTTTTTTTTGAGATAGGATTTCTCTGTGTAGCCCTGGCTAGCCTTGAATTTAGAGATCCACCTGCCTCTGTTTCCTGAGTCCTGGGACTAAAGACATGTGTCACCATTGCTCCACTGAGTTTTGTTTTTTAGGATTTTTTTACTTCTATTATTTTAAAACTTACGTATGTGTTTAAAAACATACATACATATACATATATATATATATATTTCTGTGTGGGTGTGTACATCAGAACATGGGTGCCCACAGAGGCCAGAGGCATCAGATCCTCTTGAAGTTGGAGTTACACACAGTTGTGAGCTGACTGATGTAGATGCTAGGAACTGAACTAGAGTCTTCTGCAAGAGCATCTGCTTTGAGGCATCTTTCCAGTACAGAAATGGGTTCTTTTTTTTAATTATTTATTTATTATTACACAATGTTCGGTCTGCATGCCAGAAGAGGGAGCCATATCAAATTACAGATGGTTGTGAGCCACCATATGGTTGCTGGGAATTGAACTCAGGACCTCTGGAAGAGCAGCCAGTGCTCTTAACCTCTGAGCCATCTCTCCAGCCCCCAGAAATGGGTTCTTAAAGAAACTTTAAGGCAAGGTAATTTTCTGCTTCTGCATTAGACAATGAATCTGAGCATATCCCAGGAGATAAGGAGTTAGTTACTTCTGTGGCTAGAGTTCAAGCTCAGTTGAAGGTTGCCTCACAAGCATAAAGACCTAAGTTTCCCAAAACACATGTAAAAATGCAGAGCATGGTGATACACAATTGTAATGCCAGCAATAGGCATCCCTGAGGTTTAGTGGCTAGTCAGTCTATGATAATTTGTAAACTCAGGGCCAATGAAAGGAGGAGGTAGATGGCATTTCTGAAGGTGATACTCAAAGCTGTCCTCTGACCTCTACATAAACCTGCACACATATAACAAGTGTGCATGGAACCCTCCACCCCCATACATCCCACATTCTTTTTTTTTTTAAATAAAGACAGGATTTTTCTGTGTAGCTCTGGCTGTCCTGGAACTCATTCTGCAGACCACATTGCCCTTAAACTCCAAGTCCACCTATCTATCTCTGCCTCCCAAGCACTAGGACTAAAGGCATGTGCCACTACCACCCAGTTCCACCTTATACACTATTAAAAGAAGAAATTATTTTATTTTGGAATTTGTACATCATGGAAATTGGATATGAAGGTAATAGGAGCGCCACAATACAGTTGTTTCATGTTCAGCTTCAGAATTTTCCTTTCCTATCCAACTCAACACCATGCCCCAGCAAGAGCTATAGCAACCATGAAATACCTGCTGGGAATCATGGTGAAAGCATGTAATTCTAGCACTTGGAAGCTAAGGCAAGAGGCCAAGACTTTGAGGACAGCCTGGGCTTTACGGCGAGGACCTGTCTCAAACAAACAAACAAACAAACAAAACACAACCCCACCAAACAGGACAGTTGGATATGGTGGCACATGGCCTATAATCCTGGCACTTATAAGCCAGAGGTAGGAGATCACAAGTTTGAGGCCAGCTTGATCTACAAAATGAGGCCCAGGATAGCTTACAGTTACATACTGAGATCCTGTCTCAAAAATTCCAAACATGCCAGGAGTGGTGATGCACATCTTTGATCTTAGCACTTGAGAGAAACAGGCAGGAAATCTCTAGGAATGTACATGATGAGTGCCAGGTCAGCCATGGCTACATAGTGAGACCATCTCAAAACCCCCCCAAAATTCCAAACTCACTCCCAAAGTGAAAAAACTACAACAAAAGCTGGGCAGTGATGGCACACACCTTTAATCCCAGCACTCGGGAGGCAGACGCAGGCAGATCTCTGAGTTCGAGGCAAGCCTGGTGTACAAGAGCTAGTTCCAGGACAGTTTCCAAAGCTACAGAGAAACCCTGTCTCAAAAAACAACAAAAAACAAACAAAAAAAAACTACAACAAAATTCCAAAATGCTTTTCTCAGTGAACAAGAGGCTGATGGTGGTGAGAGAGGCCATGTCTTCTATTTCAGAGAGTGATGATTATAGCAGAGGGACTTGGTGACAAAACCCAGAGAAGGAAAGCAGGCTTCCTGAAATGGTTTCTCTTCAACTGAGAGAACAGGGAGCAGACTCAGGATGCCATCATTTGGCCGGAGTTACCAGTTACTTGGTGAAATGAGATAAACGCATGATGAAATTCATTCCCAAACATCAACATGTTCTTCAGCAAAGGATTGTCTACATTTAGGTACCTGGGTACTGGCAAATGCTCAAATTCCCCAGAAATAGCATCTAAGTAATAATAATAAAAAATCCTATCGGATACAAGTGCTATACCACTGTTTATATATAATATATATTATATATAAATATATATAAATGTATATGTATGTGCCTACTTGTCTGTATGTTCATCACTTGTGCGCAGGTATTAGAGGCCAGAAGAGGTGGTTAGATTCTCTGAAATTACAGTTGTGAGTACCTGATGTGGGTACTGGGAACCAAACCTGGGTCCACTGCAAGAGCAGTTAAGTGCTTTTAATTGCTGAGCTAGCTCTTCAGGCCCTATAGCAGCATTTTTTTTGATAAAAAGTGCTACATTATTAAAAGAACTTTCAGAAATTTTTTACGAAGAAGAGGTTCTGTGTAACTTATTGCAGTTTCTAAATAACCCTCAGGGGCTTTCAAAGTATTGGGATCAAACACAAACATGTCCTCAAGCCTGTCCAGTTTCCTGCATGCCTGCGAGGACACATAGAACTGATAGCTACCGCAGAGAGCAGGTGCTGCCGCTGTCTATTTCCCCTTCAGGGTCAGCTGAGCACTGACTTCCAGAAGGGTCAGGTAGGTAGGCCCTGGCTCTTCTCCAGGGTAGCTACGCTGTATGCCAGCACCTAGGGTCTCTCATCAGTCAGAAGTGAGTTTGCCTTCTTTAGCCTATCCATACACACTTCCCACTGCTCTCTGATCCTTGTCCTGGTCAGATTAAGCTTTTTTTTTGCTGAGCTGGAACACACCCCACTATGCATCCTTTTAGGAGTGGGAGACTTCCTTTTCATGTTCTAAGTGCCTAGATAATAGATGAATGAACTTGGGTACCTATTCTCCTTGCTCCAGAGAGTGGCTTTCATACAGCAGTGTCTCCCAATACACAGACCTGATCGATCATCCCTAAACTGGTTCCTAGTGATGGGAATCTCCTTTGGCTCTACATGAGAATCAGTGTATAGAGTCATGTGCTGTATACAGAGCCCGAAACTTACCCAGTACCCATTGTCCTAGACTACCACAGACTTACGGCCTTTTGTTTTCTAGTAAGAAGCAGTGCCTACCTTCTCCCCTAGTACCAGCTAAGCATTTTTTTTTGGTCCATATTGGCCCAAGAGTCCTTTATGTAAACCTGCTCTCTGGAACCCTTGGAATATCCTTGGTAAACCTTGTAACAGACAAAAAACTGACTCCTCAAGCACACACTCCACTTTACTTACATTAGATTCTATAACAAGCAAAACACACCTCTGCTAGCCAGTTAACAGAGACCAGAAGGGCTAGGCTGACTGGCTGGGAAGGGCACAAAGATGTCCTCTAAAGAATGGGGCCACAGTATGTGTATAGACACTGGTGTTGGCATCCATCAGCAATGGGGCCTATCCAGGGGTTACAGTTCAATGTCACTGAGTGTCCTTCTGCTCCTGGATGGCTGTTCCAAACCCAGCACTCCTCCACACACTCATCAGCAGGCTGTCTATCTCATCTGCCTTCACTTTATTTTTGTGCTTTACTTTTGTCTTCTGGAAAAACTACAGTTCACTATTAGCTCTGCCTTGTCCCTTAGAGGCAGGTTGGAGAGAATGGATCTAAGTACAACCACAGGTGCTGGTTTACCTGATTTAAGATGTGACTGATGAATGTTGTAGGCCTGTGGGAGGTTGGGAAGGCATTAAAGTCAAGGCAAAGACCAAGGTGATTAGTTTCTTAGCTTCCACTCATGAAAATAAGAAGACAACCCAAAAAACAGAAATGAATTCAAGCTTCTTCCCACCACATAAGTGCTGATGAGCCAAGTAACATGTTATATAACTGTGACAACTCATATACCTGGTAGTGATTGGTCTGGACCATGTGCTGTGGACTGGGATAAAATCCTTCACTGGACCTTGGGCTAGGATAACCAGGTCTGCTGGGCTGTGAACAAATGAACAAAGCATCGTAATGATGAGTCTCCTGATTCTGAAAATACAATGTCTCACAGTAAAGATAATGCTAATACAACTCGGTTGAAAAGAATAATCAAAGGAAAGCAATACACTTCAGCAAGGGAAGAGTCTTCAACAACTGACTCTTCCCACAACTTACCTGACAGTTAACTTAAAATGATTCACAGCCTAAATCTAAGAGGTCAAACTGTAACAGCATTAAAAGGGAACAGGAATCTTTTTTCTTTCTTTTTCAAGACAGGGTTTCTCAGTAGCTATAGAGCCAGTCCTGGAACTTGCTTTGTAGACCAGGCTGGCCTTGAACTCATAGAGATCTACCTGTCTCTGCTTCCTGATGCTGGGATTAAAGGCGTGCGCTACCACTGCCCAGCAGGAATAAATCTTTTCAGCCATCTAATGGGGAGCAGGAAGGGCAACACTGTCTTAGTTATGACACTAAAAACTCAATGGGTAAAAGGGAAATCAAATATAAAATTTATATAATCAAAATAAAACTTGTGTTACATGTAGCAACATAGGAGAAAAGTCAAGCTGAAGACTCAAACTCAGAGCAACAGAGTTTCCACAGGTGAGTATTAAAATAACAAGCCATCTAATTTAAGTGGACAAAGCTGGCAACACAGAACAGATCCAAAAAGACTATAGACTGACCCCAAAACAGATGCCCAGCACCTTTGGGCAATTTCAAGCCGCAATGAGTGACTGTATTATGACTTCCAGGATAGTAATAAAGAAGACACAAATAAAAGCAAGGACAACAGCAGAGGAATTAGCTTACTGTACTGACGCTAGAAACATAAAATGGAGCAGCTGATAAAAGAGCACTAGGCTGATCCCTGAGAAAACAAAACATAGAATTATCATAAGATCCAGCAAACCCACCAGAGAAATGAGGAATTAAGCCCACATAACAACACACACGTGTTCTCAGAACACTGCTCGTAACAGCTAGAAAAGGGAAGCAGTATTTGCCAACTGATGAGTGGATAAACAGAATCAAACAGCCCAGGAAGGTAGTAATTAAAAGACTGATGTATTAAATGTGTGGGACAGGCTCCTGAAGCCAAGATGAGTAGTATGATAGTATCCACTTAAATGTAGAAAGTAGCATGTAAAACACATGAAAACCACACACTTGTGGCTTATGCAATGTATCCTGCATACACTGAATGGATCATTCTGCCAACAACAATACTGTAAAGCTATAGCACCATCGTTACCCTCTACTTTAAATAGGCTCAGAATAGTCAGGTGCTGCAAAAAGGCTCACACAATCAACAAAAGTAGTAACCCCACATCTTCTGTGGCATAATTCTACTCTGTTAACAAATACATTTATGCCTCACCAAATAAAAACTAACATGAAAGAATAAACCTGAACAAGGCAAAACCTCTACTAAACATCATAAGAGTCAGTCATTCTTTTAAATTATTTTTGGATTTATTTTATGTATATGACTGTTTCGCCTGCGTATATGCATGTGCACCATGTGCATGTCTGGTATCTCTGTGGGTAAGAAGGGGGCATCAGATCCCCTGGGGCTGGAGTTATCGATAAATGTGAGCTGCCATGTGGGCGCTGAGAATCAAACCCGGGTCCTTTCCAAAAGTAGTAAGTGCTCTTAACTCCTGAGCCATCTCTCCAGCATGAGTCACACTCTCAAAGCAAGTAAGATGCTAGGGCAAATCTGCCTCAGGCGTCTACATGTACCAGCTTCCTTCTTCGGCCTTGTGCTCCTGACAGGTAGGCGAGACAGGACAGGACAGAGCCATTTTCTCAAGCTGTGTCACTCACTACGCACTGTAGATGAGCAAGCTCTCTTTACTACCGCTTTCAAGGTAAACTTGGGTTATCATATAGAAACACACAGAAGTGACGGGATTTTTGATGAATTCTATCTTGTAAAGGAAGGTAAGGGACAAAAAGGTGATGACCAAAGCTGGAAGTATCGAACTGGCCGGTATTTTCCTTCAGGGGCGTGCAGGACTCTGTGAAGAGTTCTGTTGGCCACAACTGCTGTCGCAGAAATGGAAGCCTAAGGGGTGATTCTACGCAGTGAGACAGAACCAACTCTATTGTGCATATTAACACAATTGCTGCTTTGCACAGTTCATTAATTACCTTTCTAGAATATTGGCGGTTGTAAAGAAAACCAAACCTCACACAGCAACTAGAAATGGTTCTTTGTGTGCTGGAGATGGAACCTGGTCCACATATGTCAGGCATGTGCTTTACCACTGAGAAACACATCCCCAGGTAGGAAAACCTCCCTCCCCAAAATTTTCAGCACAATTGTGACTATTCTTTCCTAATACCACACCTCAAATCACTAACCAAATGTTTCTTAAAACTAAGGGCCAGCGTGAAATCTCATCAGTAGTCTGCTACATTAAAATCTATAACTCTGGCCTGTGTTTTTTGAGATAGGGTCTCGATATATAGTCCAAACTGTCCTCAAATATGAATATCTTCAACATTAGCCCCAGGATGTGGAATGGCAGGCATGAACCATCTCACCTTGCTTCTATCTTAGATGAACTATTCGTCCATGTGTGATTCAGTCACATCTCCCAAGCCATCCAGGAAGCACTGGTTCACTAAGCTATGCAGATCATCTCAGTGTGATACATTATAGAAGGCAGGACATACATGTTTCTGTTGTGAAACACTGCCCTTTAAGCAAACAGTCACATTTATCAGGGTAGCTGTGACTACTTGCACAAGCTCTTTAAGATCCAACTTGTTGACATACCTTCAAACAATGGGTTGACGAGAGTCACAGACTCTTACCTGAGATACCAACCACTCCCTCTGCACCTTCCTTCCAGGTATATATAATTCAGCTCTAGCTGCACATAGCCTTAAGAGAATATAGCATGGAAGGTTAATTGAAGTTGGGGAAACTCCAAGCTGCAGCTTCCATGATGGTGAGAGACTTGGCACATGGCTGTTTTGCGGTCATCCATGCTTCTATAAGCAGCCCCTCCCCCATGCTCTGCAAGATCAATACATCACCTGATGTAGCAAGCTGAACTTGAACACTGAAGCCCTCTCTGAACTGAACAGATGTCTGGCTGTATCTCCCAGGTAGTTAACACAATAACAATTTTTTTTGGGTGTTTCGAGATAGGGTTTCTCTGTAGTTTTGGAGCCTGTCCTGAAACTAGCTCTTGTAGACCAGG
>LOJH01008386.1:0-10302 GCA_001685095.1 Ellobius talpinus
TGAGTTCTTTGTATATTTTGGAGATCAGACCTCTGTCTGATGTGGTGTTGGTGACAGAATAGGAAGGCTTTAACTGGTACTAGGTTCCATGAGACAAAGCATCCTACTGGAGGAGCCATACACTGTCTCAGCAACACTTCCTAGGCATCTGTATACCTGAAGTTAAGCAGGTAGTGGTCCATTTATGTAAATGAGCATATGGCTCTCTAGCACTGAACGTAGATTAAGGTCATTTCATGCTACATGGTGATGTGCAGTGTATCCTGGGGCTGATCTGATGTCTAGATCTCCTTCAGTGCAAGTAGTCAAGCACTGTGTCACCGTGGTTAAGGAGATTAGCCGAGGGGTGTGCAGCACTGGGGAAGGGAACACATAGTGCAACAGAAGCAGGCGTAGATTACAGGTCACAACTAAGAACAATGCTGAAAAGAACAGAAGGCAGTGGTTGGGGGGAAAAGAACAAGATTCAGGGTTAGAATAGGGTCAACGAGGCTGGGGATGTAGCTCAGACTGCTTGCCCAATAAGAACAAAAAGCCCTAGGTTTGATCCTCAGCACCGCACAAAGCCAGTATAGTGGCACACACCTGCAGTCCTTGCACTAGAGAAGTGAGGCAGAAGGATCTGAAGCTCAAGGTCATCCTCAGCTATATAGCAAATTTGATGCAGGAGACCCTGTCTTGAAATGGGGAGGGCTATCATTCGTTGAAGGATGTCTTAACCTTTCATGAATGGTCTGGCATAATCCCACTGGGTCCTATAACTGAAAATCTTCAGCCAGGCTGAAGAGAATGCTCAGAAGTTAGGAACTCTGGCTGTTCTTTCAGAGGTCCTGAGTTCAATTTTCAGCAATCACATGGTGGCTCACAACCATCTGTAATGAGAGCTGGTGCTCTTTTCTGGAATACAGGCAGAACACCATATATATAGTAAACAAATCTTTAAAAAGAGAAAGTCTTCAGCCATGTCACCGATGTGTTAAACATACTTAATACTTAATAGATCATAATCACCTTTTATGTCGGTTTATAGCTTTCTACAGTTGAATCAGTAGCAATGATCTTCTCTGGTCCTGGATAAACAATGCTACAGCCCTGGCTATTCTCTCCTTTGGTTAGTTAATAAACAGTAGCGCTAAGGCTCTAAGCTACATAGTGTCATTTGTCTCACATTCCTCTTCACATATTTTGGTAACAAATCAGATGTATGGTAAGTATGAAATTAACACTATACGATTAATACTGCATTTTAGCTTGTTTATTTTATTTTTTGAGAAAGGTTTTCTCTCTGGCTTTGGAGACTGTCCTGAAACTTGCTCTGTAGACCAGGTTGGCTTCGAACTCACAGAGATCCACTTGTCTCTGCCTCCCAAGTGCTGGGCTTAAAGGCATGCATCACCACCGCCCGGCTTAGCTGGTTTTGCATGTTTGTGCAAACTCTTTGACATTTCTACCGTGAAGAGTTTCTGGTCTGTGGCTCCTCCCCAGGAGGGTAGACTTGACATTGTTTTTACCTCATTGTTTTCACCTCAGAGCCACTCTGAGGCTGGGTCACTCAGGCCATGCAACATCTACCTTACTCACAGGATTGCTCACTCTTGGAGCTGCAAGCTCCCATACCAGATTTTCTCTAAGCTTGTCTAAATCCTTTGATCTGAAGCCCTTGTCTCCAAAGCATGCCGGTGCAGGCAGCAGCTATGGAAATGGACTAACCTTTAGACCAGGACTTGGCAGACATTGTAAAGGACCGGATTATACAGCTTTGCGAAGCATATAATCTCTGGTACAACTACTCAACCCTGCTGCTTCAGTGCAAAATCATACAGATGATATGCACATGAACAGCTGTGTTTCAGCAATGCTGATGCACAAAGCCAGGCCACAGACTCCCAGGTTCTGTCTCACCAAGGTCACTCTAGGTGCTAGCCCCTCGAAGGTTGAAGACAGAGACTACAGAGAAAAGATAATCCATTTCCTCTGTCCAAATCCAGAAACCTAATGAACTGGCCACTGCTTCATTCCCACTGCATCTATGGTAGCCTGTACAGGGCAGGTCTCATTAACAAAGTCAGATTTGGAGCTGGGAAGTTGGCTCAGTGGTTAAAGGCATTTGTTGCTCTTGCAGAGGACCATCTGGTGGCTCACAACTACCTGTTACTACATTCCAGGAGATCCAATATGTTCTTCTAACCTCCAAGGGTACCAGGCATACACAACATGCAGTCAAAACACCCACACACATAAAAAAGATAAACTAAAAAAAGAAAGGCAGATCTGTGCTGAACACAGTGGTACACACCTTTAACTCTAGCACACTGGAAGACAGAGCAAATGGATCTCTGTGAAAATGAGGCTCGTCTGGTTTACAAAGTGAATTCCATGCCAACTAGGGCTAAATAGTGAGACCTTGTCTTTTTTTTTAAAAGATTTATGTATTTATTATGTATACAGGGTTCTGCCTGCAAGTATGCCTGCAGGCCAGAAGAGGACACCAGATCCCATTACAGATGGTTGTGAGCNGAACTCAGGACCTCTGGAAGAGCAGTCAGTGCTCTCAACCACTGAGCCATCTCTTCAGCACAAGACCTTATCTTTAAAGGAAAATAAAGTGAGATTTAAGCAAGACATAGTGGCACACACTCAGAAGGCTAGAGTATTTGCTTGAGCCAGGAGTTCAAATCCCACCTGGATAACATAGCAAGACCCTGTTTGTCCTAGGTAGGTTTCTGTTGCTGTGATAAACGTGACCAAAAGCAAATGTATTTCAGCTTACAGCTGAAGTCCATCATGTAGGGAAGTGTAGTGGCATTTCATTTGTGTTTTCATAAATAAAGCTTGCCTGAAGGTCAGTTCAAAGCACCCACACAAGTCAGCTACACAGGCTGTGCAGTGGTGGCACACAGCTTTAATCCCAGCAGCCACACTGGTTAGCCATAGAGGCTGGGTGGTATTGGTCCATGCCTTAATCCCAGCACTAGAGAGGAATATAAAACAGGAGGAGACAGCTCTCATGCACAGTCTCATTCTGAGATTCCTGGGGGCAGGATCGCCATTTTGGACAGAGGTAGAGGTAAGAGCCAGTGGCTGGCTGTTTTGCATTTCTGATCTTCAGGTTGAACCCCAATATCTGTCTCTGAGTTTTTATTATTCATGCTACAGGGAAGTCAGGGCCAGGATTCAAGGCGGGAACCTACAGGCAAGAACTGAAGTAGAGACTGTGGAGGAATGCTCTTTCCTGGCTTGTTCCTCCTGGCTTGCTTAGTTTGCTTTCTTATACATCCCAGGACTACCTACCCAGGGATGGCACTGTCCCCAGTACACTGGGCTCTTTTATATCACCAATCATGGGTCTGTTTAATCCTTTATTTCTGGTTTGGCATCTTCCTGCAGGGATAGAGATACCAGGAGATGATTGTATCACAGTGCTTGTCTGCCTGCCCTAAGTTTCAGTAATAAATATTCTAAATTCATTAGGGTGGTTCACTCTAGGCCTTAAAGCGACCTCATCTCAATGGAAAACAAATCGTTCTATTTCCTTTAAGAAAGCATTGTATAAAATGTAAGGTGTGTATAAAAATGTATAAAATCACTGTGGTGGCTAGAAAAAGTACCTTTTATTTCTTTGCGATTTACAACAGAATTCAGTTTGCTGCTGCTGCCTGGGACCTTCCATCCTTTCCCGCTCCAGCACCGTTCCTTTCCACCCCCTGCTCTGCACACTTTGATCAGCCCTCATCATCTTCCTGCTTCTCTAGACTCTTAGGCTTCTTACAGGATTCAGCTTCGTTCTCCCTAGCGAGCCTCTCTGGTGGATGCTGCAAGCTTCTGACGCCAGGGTCCGCTCTTGCTCCTCAGTAGCCTGGAAGAGGATCTTGCTCAGCAGGGTATACTGCCACTGTTGGCCACAGTCTCTGGAACACTGCTGCTAGCGCCTCCCAAGCCAGGAGAGCCTGGACTGCAGGGTTGCTGTCGTCCCAAGGCAGCTGGACCCACTAACCCTTAAAGATGTGGGGGCTGCATCCTATGCACGCCACTGAACGCTCCCTCTCTTGTTTCCAAGACCTTCTACCTACTCCTACAAAATGAGCAAAATGAAGACTCCGAGGTTGCCGGGTGGCCAGAGACCCTCTCCTCGATCATGCTTTTTCTTAGTACCCTTTACTTTCTCTCGGTCTCTCAGTCCTTGTAGCCCAAGTTAGTGGCCCTCCTTTGCTCTCTACTAGCTTTCTTTCCTTCTCCAGCACCTATCCTCTAGTCCTCAGGTCTGGGTAACCTGCTGGAACCGACCCTAGCTCTTCTCGCTTCTGCCCCGCCCTTCCACCCTCCCTAGGGCTAGGCCCTGGGTCCACTCCCTCCTCCAGTTTCCTCCTTCCCTCTTTGCCCTTCCTTCTTCCCGCCCCCTGCCCACACCAACCTGCTGACCCCGCCCAGGCCTGAGCCCCGGGCCCGCCTCCCTTTTCCAACCTACAACGCCAGTGGTCCTAAACTCGGCGCAGCCACTTCGGCGCCTGCTGCCCCAGCGGCCAGGACTGCGGTGCTACACCCGTTCGCTCGGGCGGCCACCGGCGAGTTCGGGACGTTAGTGGGTCGGCGCATCTGTCCAGAGAGAACTTCCAGATCCACGGCTCCGCGATGGTTCTGGCCCCACTGCTGCTTGGGCTGCTGCTGCTTCCCGCGCCCTGCAGAGGTGAGTGCGGGGTCCCGAAGGTCTGCTGCTAACTCCAACTAGCCTTCGAGGGTCCTGGGGGATCCCCAGCCGGATAACGGGGTGCACGTCCTAGTGAAACCAGCACCCGTGGGCACCAAGGGCTCCGCGTCACCACAGAGGGTGACGGGTCGCTTTGGGAGCACCTAAGTTAGAGCCTGTGTGGAACGCAGCACTCAGGTCTAGTATGGCATGCGCCGAGAACTTTCCCCTCAACACTGCCCAGTGGCCTGGCCGCGCTTTGGCGGGATTTCTGCGAGTCACAGACCAGGGCTCCTAAGGCAATCCCACGCCGCGAGCCAGTGAGCGGCTGCGAAAGTTAGGTGTCGCTGTTAGCGGGTGGCGTTGGACCGAGGCTGGTTGTCCCGCCAGGGAAAGATTGGTTTTGGCTTCTCCACCGGGCTCTAGTGAGCTGCAGGGACAGCCTGTGAGAGTAGAGGCCTGGAAAAGATCAGAGGGGGACGACACACAATCCTTTCACCATTACTACTGTGGAGCAGAATCTGTTGGGTTTGGGTAGCTTCTACGTTCATCTCGGACCTGCTTAAGTGTTCTCACTTGCGTTTCAAAGTGACACAAAGGATTGATACGCACAAACAAGTACGGCAGGTTTCTCCAACAGATGACACTCTGTGAAGAGGCTGGAAAGAAATGAACCAGGCTTTACCAAAAGAAATGGAGGGGGGAGGGGGTTGGATGACTAAATCATCACGTTTCAGGTATTGCCCCTGCCCTAAAAGGGCAGTCAAAATATGGTTTTGTCTCTTGCTCCTCAATCTGGTTGACTAAAGTTTGTCTTTTAAGAATACCTGTGAAGTTCGGTTTACAGTCTAACTACAAACCTCGTTTTTCCTTTCAAAGTTCATTTGCTCAAGTGAGCATTTCTTTGTAGCACAATAATAAAAACTCAGAGACAGAAATTGGGGTTCAACCCAAAAACCAGAAAAGCGGTCACCCAGCCTTGGTAGAGGTAAGACTTCTCTAGTGGCTTGGCTGTTCTGCTTTTCTAGTTGTCAGGTTGAACCCCAATTTCTGTCTCTGGGTTTTTATTATTCATGTTACATTTCTTGAAGAATTCTCGTGCACTAAATTACAGAAGCGATTTGTAGTTTGAGGCAACATGACAATTTGAAACAAACATTGAGAGCCAAAAACAAGCAAAGAACTGAGACGGCTCTGTTCTCCATCACCAAATCCTCAAAAATTCCTTAGCCTTTCTGCCAGGTCTATTCCTAATCTGCTGCAAGTCGGGTGTGTTTGCTGCTAGGGCTGGCCAGACACACCGAGTTCTGTGTGGTAATGTGGTAAGCACCGGAAGAGTAATAGGAACCAAAGCTTTTGTTGAATGCTTTAAAAACTATGCTTTATTTTCTGAATTTTGAAAAAGTATGATGAAGTTTTGTAATTGATAGATTTAGTTGGATAACCACAGGAAGTCTTAAAATGCACTCCAAGGAAGAATGTAAGTTTCTAGGTATTTTTCTCCTAACAGAATGGAGTTGCTGAGGAAGGAGCATTTCAGATGTTCCAATCCTTCCTCTCTGCTCTGTCCCGGATCAGAGTGGGAGGTGGGGCTGGCGGGGCAGCATAAGGGGCATCTTGACTCTCTAGCAGGGGAGGGAAAGAGCAAGGAGGAGGAGACTTTGAAAGTGCATAAAAGCGAAGCCAGTCTGATGCCTTAGTCTGTGACTGAGAAGTGTAAGCCCTGAGAGCAAACTGGGCTTTTCAAATAGTTGAATTCTTAAATTGACACTGAAAACAGATGTTCCAATGAATTTTAAACATTTCCAAAAGAGAACTCTAAGCGGTTCTGTTGTTTATAGTCATTTTTTTAAAACAACTTCCATTGCTATTTGGAAATAAGCAGTGTTTATTTTAATAAATGAATGAATGGATTTTTGTAAAGTTCCTTAAGGTGGTGAGCAAGATATAATTATTTTTAAATTTACAAAGTTATGTTTTAAATTATTATTATTTTAAATTTAAACTGGATGGATGTTTTGCTTGCATGTTTGTCTGTGTATCATGTGCATGTCTGGTTCCCAAGGAGACGGAAGAGGGCATTGGGCCCCCTAGAATAGGAGTTACAGGTGGTATTGAGCTACCATGTGGGTGCTGGGAATTGAACATGGGTCTATTGGAAGAGCAGCCAGTTCTTTTAACCACTCAGCTGTTTCTCCAACTCAAAATTATGCTTTTAAGTCTTTCTTTTTGAAAGACTCTCTAGATAATTCTGGAAGGAGGGCTAGTGTGTCACAAGAGATTGCCAGGTAGGAAAGATGAGTTGGGACGTTGCATACTCATGGACCCCAGCTACTTCCCACACAACAGCCAGAATTAGATGTTTCATTGCATCCAATTGCGCTGTCCCCAAATGAAGCATCCTCCAATGGTTTCCTCTTCCTTGCCTGATTTCCAGAGCTTGTAAAACCTCACAGAGCCTCCGCCTCCCTATCCGATTCCTATCTAGTCATTTTCCCTTGTTGCTGCTGATCTGGTCACCTCTATATCACCTGCCTAACACTGAACAACTTTTAAAAAGAGATATGTTTATTTTAATTTCATGTCTGTGAGTGTTTTGTCTGCATGTGTGCTATGCATGCCCAGGGCCCAGGGAGGCCAGAAGAAGAGTGTCTGCTCCCCTGTGATTGGAGTTTCAGGAAGTTGGCAGTCACCAAAGTGAGTTCTGGTAGTGGAGCTGTGGTCCTCTGCAAGAGCAGGGACCTAACCACTGAACCATCTCTCCAGTCCCCCAAAAAACAAAACCACAATTTTAACAGCTCCTTGACCAGGAGTATATTGCTCCCGTATAACTTGACTTTGAAAAAAGATCCACAGTTTTGTCATAGCTCAGAACACATGACTCTGGGTTGGACTGCATTTACATGGTGGCAATACAGGGCTGAACTCTAGGAACCTTGGGGACTCTCAGACCCTTCAGACTGTTTTTGGTACAGTGGGACACTACTTCAGAGAGCTGTTGCGGTACAGTTAGTTTTTCAGCTTGGCACAAACCTAAACATACCTGGGATCAAGGAAGCTCGGCTGAGGAACAGAAGTTTGGCCTGTGGGTATCTCTACTGGGATATTTTCTTAATTGCTAATTGATGAAGAACGGCTCAGCCTACTGTGAGTGGAACCATCCCTGGCTAGATGGGCCTGGGCTATGCAGGAAGCTGAGTAAGATGTAGGGAACAAGCCAGTAAACAGAGTTCCTCTGTAGTTTCTCCTTCAGTTCCTGCCTTCAGGTTCCTATCTCCCTAGAAATACTGGACCCATAGCAGTGAAATTATCAATGGTCCTCTGTGCTTCTGCATTCAAATTTGGGATAGGTAATTGTTCTTCCTAGATAAAAAGTGTTGAGTAGAAAGTTTTGAGGGTTCCCCCCCTTCCTGGAATGCTTCCTCGATAAAACCTTGAAATATGAGGGTAGAAGATTCAGCTGTAGCACAATTGTTAGAGCTCTTGTCTAGCATGTATCATGCCCTGGGTGCAATCCCCAGCATAGCATAAACCAGGTAAGGGAAGTGGCTCACCAGGCCTCACTCCTACCTGAAGAGCTCTTGGCAAATAATGGCTGCTTGGGGAGAGTCAATTTTCTTTGAATGTGGTTCTTGGCTAACGATGCTCTATTGGATGGCCCCACACCCCTGTGATACCTGCAGCACTAATTAGACTCAGCAAGTTGTAAAAAGTAAATATAAAGGGGATATGAAGTTGGGAGGGGGATCCAAGAAGAGTTAAGGCAGGGAGTAGAGTAGTGGATATCAAAATACATGATATACATGTATGAAATTCTCAAATAAAAAGTTAAAAAATTATACACGCACACACACAAAGTGTGCTGCCTTATATCTACAGTCCCAGCACTCCGAGGTGTAGGCAGGTGAGTTAGAAGTTCAAGGTCATGCTTGGCTACACATCAAGTTTGAGGCCAGCCTGCACTACATTAGATCCATCTTCAAAAAAAACAAAACAAAAAAAGCAACAACAAAAAAAGAGAGGCTATCAAGGCAGATCTGGGGCCACCCTCTTGCAGTGGTTTGGTGAAGAGGCTCCGGGTGGTCACTCTGAGTGCCTAAGTTCTTGGCTATAGCTCTTTAGTAGTTCTGCCAGCAAAACCCAACCAGGAGCAGGCTTTCTCAGGATAGACTGGCACTACCTACCCCTGCCCCCTACCTTCCTTGTGAAGTGAAAACTTGGCACAGGAATAACTTCCTGTCATCTGCCTCACAGGAAGGCATAAAGGTCCAATTCTGGCTCTGCTTTTCCTTCATAGCTCTACACCAAAGTGGGTGGGGGTTTGTTTTGGGTTTCGTTTTGTTTGTTTTGGTTCCGGCTTTTTAAGTGCTCGCATCCAGGTCTTTCCTTTGGTGGCCCTCCAGAAGAAATGAGCATTGTTAATTCCATGCAGATATGAGGGTTTGTGTGTAGCTTGGACAGGGGGAAGTGGGGAGGGAGGGAGGTCCCATGTGCCTTCTTGCTTGGCTCAGTGGCAAGCGCTGTCAGAGACCTCTGCTGGCCAGGAGGAAGACCCAGTCTCTCTCCCGATCAACCCCTGTCCTTAGGTTGCACTGTGCCTGCTAGCATGCCTGCAGCTGAAATGCTGAAGATGCAGCCTGCTAGAGTGGAGCATTCCATTCCGATCTGTGGGCTCTTTTTAGGGAACAAGAATACTAAGAAACTTGTCAATCAAGGGCGTTCTCAGTCACCACAAGTTGTTTGCTTCTTTTTGTGGTCTATACCTTGGCTTGTGATAGGTGGGAAGTTCTTTACCATAGCAAGACCCCTAGTTTTGTTGAGACCCCACACTCGGCTCCAGCTGCACTTTGGGCAGATGAAAGCCTGTTGCTCCCCTTCCCCTGGCCTCTGTCAGTTGGAGGGACCCAGTGGGTGTGTGGGTACCTGAAGTCCCAGCCAGCCTTGTCCCTAGTCACCTCCTCAGGCTCCAGTGTTTTAGTGACAAGGAAAGATGATTGTGCCTTGAGGAGACCCTTCGGGAAATCTACAGTTACCTCCAAAGTATCTTATTTTTTCCTTCTTGCCTATTCATCTGTCATCGTTTGACTCAATGATCAAATGGATTTTCTGTAAATCTTGAGGTGTCAAAGGGACAGATGGGGCTGGGGTGAGAAAAAGCAAAAGCAGAGATGTTGGTTTTTGTGTAGGCCAAGGTCATGCACAAGAAGTTTTATATCTAAAACCAAGATGTTCCATTGATTTTTGGGGGGTGAAGTCCATTTTATCTCATTAGCTCAGCAATGGATTTTTCTGGTTATTCATTTGCTCCATCTGTGTTTCTCTTTGTACTCAGAACCTTCAGATATTTCTCAATTGGTCTTTTCTGGAGTGCTGTCTGGCCCAGCATGATGTGATCAATACAGAGCTGGTGTCCCTTTCAGTTGCCCTCTGGAGAGACTGTCTGCAGTTCATGGGCCTCAGATGTGTAATTAGGCAAATACTCTGATAGAGATCCCTTTTCTGGAAGACACGTCTGTCCTGTTGACTTACAACACCTAGATGGTTCGCTCACGCTCAGAAAACATGCAGTTGCATTATCAAACAATCTCTCTCTCTTTCTCTCTCTCTCTCTCTCTCTC
>LOJH01008386.1:14265-24781 GCA_001685095.1 Ellobius talpinus
TTGTGAGCCACCATGTGGTTGCTGGGAATTGAACTCAGGGCTTTTGGAAGAGCAGGCAAATGCTCTTAACCTCTGAGCCATCTCTCCAGACCCCAGTTGTCTCATTTTATAAGGAAATACTTTCCTTAAGTTTTTTTTTTGTTTTGTTTTGTTTCTTAAAGAGGAGTTCAGGTTTCTGTGGTCTGGAGTACAGCATAGGTTTGGGAATAGCAAGGTAGAGGAACTGGACTAGGGGGCTGAGAGTCTCTCCCAGCTTTTGGAAGCCCATCTCTGGGCCTTTGAGGGAGTCAACTCCAGACCTCCCTTGGTGAGAAGGAACCAGGTTTCATGCCTGTGGCCAGAAAGAATTGCTTCAGAGTCTTTCTGGGGCAGTTGGCAGGCTGCCAGAGGGGAAAGGACGGAAAACCCTTGGTTAAATAAACACTGTGTGTTCACATTTCATTGTGAGCAATTGAAGCGGCTTAGTCAGCAGAATTGGTTCCATATGTTTAGTGTCTCCAGTCCAGACATGACTAGTTGCATCTCTGAAACAAGGCAGATCAGATGTTGGTGTTATGGAAAGACTCCCTGTCATTCAGTACTTGTCTGTTCGAGGCAGATACTGCCACGTTTACCCCCAGCACCAACTCCTGCCATCTGAAGACGGATGGAATAGCTCCACTTCATGGCTGCTCCAACGCAGTGAGTTAATCAGAAAAGTCACTAGAAGAGATTTCTCAAAATCTTGGTACCCAAACTGTACCTCAGCCATAAAAGTTTTAAAACCTTCCCTGGAAGACTCCGGTGTTCCGCCAGGGTTGAAAACATGGTAGGAAGGTTGGGGAGGATGGTGAAAGGTTGTGGTAAGATTCCGGAATGTTCTTCCCGGCTGCATTGGTAATCTTCTACAGAGAGAGCCTAGGAGTTGGGGTCTGCTTGGGAAGCTGGTATTGCAAAGGACTTCTGCTGAGAAGGAGCCAAATACCCAGAGGCAGGCAGGAGACATCAGGCCCTTTGGGTCAAAGGGCGAACATGTTTCTCTTTTTTTTCCCCCATCCACTTTAGCCCAAAGGAATGTGTGGGGCAAGGGCAGTGGGATGTCACCCTGGTAAGTTCTTTACACTTAGGTCAGGGCTTTGGGACCCTTTCAACCCTCCAAGCCAGGACACAGAGGCTAGGTAGCTTGACTGGTGGACTGGGGTCCCTGCCTGTTCTTCCAGACCTACTACTCTTCATCCCACTGTGACCCCAGAAGGCTGACCTGTAGTTGCAATAGGTCACCTGTCAATAAATGCTGTGGAGCTCTAGCTCCAAGTAATCTCATATGCCGCATAGTGGTTGTTTATCTATTGTTTAAACGTTAAAGTTGTGGCCCGTTTGTCATCTGACATGCTGTGCCGACTGGGTCCATGTGAAAATCTGTCCCTGCCTCCATGTGTCTCACAGTGAAAATCTGTCCCTGCCTCCATGTGTCTCATAGTGAAAATCTGTCCCTGCCTCCACGTGTCTCATTGTGAAAATCTGTTCCTGCCTCCAGCCTGTTTCATTGGCTATTTTTTTCCAACTCTGCGGGGAGCTTTGGACCTTCACTGTCACCGGGCTTTTTGCCTCCTGCTGTGCCCCAGCTGCGAACCCTTGCAAACACATGTGACCACTGGCCACTCATTCCCCTCTCTTCAAGCTGTGCATGCTCATTCCCATTCCCTCCAGTGCCGACTCAAGGCCAGGGGCTGTACACTCACACACAAGCAGAGCCCCCGAGCCTTTCTTTGGTTTCTCGAATGGCATCTTTTTCCTGTGATCCGAGGGCAGTCTCTCTGGTGCAGTTAAT
Source organism: Ellobius talpinus (assembly GCA_001685095.1). NCBI lineage: Eukaryota > Metazoa > Chordata > Mammalia > Rodentia > Cricetidae > Ellobius > Ellobius talpinus. The sequence goes on from LOJH01008386.1 coordinate 16,076, forward strand.
GATTACTATGTACAGTTTAGGAGTGGTCAGGTCAAGTGATCGCTGATAGAAGCTTATATTTTTCCTGCTCCTTTTCTTGAGATTGTATCTCCTGTAACTCAAGGCCAGTCTCAGACTCTCCCTATCTAGCCAAGGATGACCTTGAACTTCTGATCACCCTCCCTACCTCCGCCTCCGTCTGAGTGCTGAGACTACAGATGCCCGCTACCAGGTCCAGCTACCAAAGCCAAGCCACACCAAGTGGAAAAATTTTGCCTTTATTTTTTAACAAAAAGACATGGAATCCGCCCAGGTCCACAAGTTAATGGTACACACAGAATGGGAAGGAACTTGGTGATCCAGTTTCTGGCCCCTTCTCCTGAGGAAGGCTGGAGTCCTGGATATGTAGGCCTTCCTGGGAACAGCAGGACAACAGATCATAGGACAGGGAGGCCACACGGCTGGAAGGAAAACAGAGCATGCTGAGGTAAAGCATCCTATGGCCCAATCATGCTACTTCTGACTCTGCGCATCTGTGGAGTGGACAGCAAAGAACAACTAGGGGCTCGAGAGTAAGCCGCCATTCGTGAAACCTCCTTTGGGCCTCCCATTGTTGGGATTAAATTATAGAGCCTGCAGCGGAGAAAGAGTAGAAAGAACAGGCCACAGGTTTCCTAGCCTGTACTTCAGTCTCACTCCTACTCCACCATCTGGGCCAGGAGTGCCGTTCCCAAGCCCCAGGTTGCCTGGGTTATGAGCCAGATTGTGAACCAGATTAACACACCAGGGTGATGGTATAGGGAGCAGACTCACTCACCAGAACCCTCTGCCTTACAAGGCTGCTGTCCTGCTCAGCCCACAACTTAGAGAGACCAGATCCAGGAAGTCTGCTGGCTGCCCCCCACTATCCACTGTCCTGGGGCCTCTCAGCTTCCTTCTTCCACCTTAGACTGTAGTCACTGGGCTTCAATAAAATTAAAATGAGGCTCCTGTTAGGAAAATCTTATAGAGGCCAACCCTGGGGAGATGAAGACCCCTGAAAGGCAAGAGTCTAAAGCAAAGCATGATTCATGGCTGTCAGGTACTTGGCCATGGTGCGGCCATTCGCTATGAACTGTCCCTAGCAGATCTCACTGATTATTCTTAGAACTTGTTTTCCCAAGACTTCAGAAATTGCTAGTTCAGAGGGCCACCAAGACAGAATTCAGAGGAAAACCAGTGACCAGCATCTCAGGCTCTATACGGAGAGTGCATCCCAACTCTTGACTCCGTGGTCCTCTTTTCCCCTGGGTTTCAGAGACATCAGTCCATCCTACATGCCAAGGCAGTGGCAGATTAGGTGGACTTCAATCTGCTGGAACTAGAGTGCTGAGCTGCCGACTGACCACTGAGCAAGCATCCCTGGCCATCAGTCCTCATGCACTGTGCTCACCAAATATTCTTGGTCTTAATTGTGAGTTACGTTAGTTCATCATGCGGAATATACATTGTTTGCTGGTATCACAATTCCAGGTCTATCCTGAGTCTTCACAAAGTCCTTGAGTGTCTGAGCCACGGCAGACGCCTGTTCCAGAGGCATGACAACTGTCCCAGCACTGTTCTCCCAGCCAAGGCAGTGTCGATGCCTGGGCTGCCTGTCTTCCCTGTCCACTCTTTAGAATGCTGTACAATCTCACGGCCATGTTCCGTAGAGGTTCACTGTGTATCAGCTCTAGATCACACATGATGCAGAACTCTGAGGATGCCACCTATAGCCTCTGAGGAAACCACAGGCAAATGTGTTCAGAAAAGCAAAGCTAACCTGCATGAAAAGTGGACGTCATACCTAACCAGTTTAGCAATGGGACCATTAGCTATGGCTTCATCGCATCCCACAGGTCTGTCCCTGTACTGAGCACTGGGAAAAGGTGATGGTGACTATGGATTCTAGTCAAGGGCTAAGTGGTGATTGGAAACACAAAGGCACTGGGCAGAGGGGCTTCCCTGTCTAATGCTGGGACCAGGTGGGACTGTTTGGCCACCGCGACTGCTGGAGGGGCTGGGCAGCCAATCTCGGAACTGAGCTAGCCAGAGGCCGTGGATCCAAAGCTGCGTAGTAGCATGCACTACAGATAGAAAGTTCCATCTCCCATGGTCTGCTTATCCAGTCCACACAATAGAACACCTCTGGGCAAAGTGGGCAGGGTGTGATTGCCTATGCAGTCACCCAAGGGTTAGCCAGAGGCAACCCACCTTTCCACGTGTGCTGTGTAGGGAGGAGTAAATTCACATGAAGCTGCCAGTGTGAGCTGTTGCTATAGTTCTCAACTGAACATTCTTCAACAGTTATCTCCAAAATGGAAGTCATCCAGTAGGCCCACATTTGCCTGTTTCCTTGAGGTTGACAGGAGTATGTTAATGACGATTTTAAAGGCTCGCTACAGAACCCGTTCTTTTTGTCTGATCTCATTCTCCCACCATCAGGCCACCAGAAATAATCCTGATGGGATTCTCCTTCTGCATCAAATTAAAGAGGGCAACAAAGGGGCATTCTATAGAATGCCAAAATAGCCGCAGGAGTGGAAAACTGGCAGCTGATGATGCATGCTGAAGGCTGGGGATTGGACTCGGTTGAGTGCTTGCCCAGCATGCAAGATTCTACAGCACCACATAAATTGGGTGTGGTGCCCATGCCTGTAACCCTAGCACTTGGGAGGGTCAGAAGTTCAGGGTCATCCCCAGCAACAAGGTCAGCCTGAGTTATGGGAGACCCTGTCCAAAAAGAAAACCAAAAATATGTATTGTACTATTCTTTTGACCTTGGGTTCGGAATCTCAGACTGTTTCTGTTTTGTGTACCCACTCCCTTTATCCATATTGAGGACTATGCATTGCTCAATGACGGCAACATTTACACATGTGGCTGGCACCACTGCTGCACCCCAAAGTTGCACAGTCCACATCTCACCAGCCACGAAGAGAGGCCTGACCTTCTCAAGTGTTAGACAACAGTAGAGTTTTCATAGCTCATTATGAAAGGAGAAAATAATAGACCTCTAAAGGCAGGAAAGTAGTTCCTTGGATAAACCCCCTGGCCCCTCGGCCTCATGGTGCCTAATAAGTAGAACAGCAGCATCTTTGCCCCTTGTGAAGAAGTTCAGTCTTCCCCCTGAAGGTCAGGTGGCCAGGTCCCTAAAACAAACTGCCAATAGATATATGAGCAACAGAAAAAGTATATGATTGGCTGGGGACGTGGCTCAGATGGTAAAGTACTTGCCTACTATGCTTGAGACCCCAGGTTCAATCCCCAGCACCACATAAAACCTGGCATAATTCCAGAACTCAAGAAAATGGAGATAGGAGAATCAGAAACTCAAGGTCATCCTAGGACGTGTAGAGGGTTTGAAGCCAGCCTGGGCTACATGAGACCCTGTCTCAAAAAAATATATGTATATGTCCATGTTCATAAACACAGGACTCGTGAACATGTGTACGAGTGAGGTGCACCTGTCCTCTTGGAGAGAGGAAAAGAGGCAGGTTCTGTTTGTAGGGGACAGAATTAATCAATGAATGAATAAATGAATGAGTAGAACAGACAATGAATGGTCTGCAACAAACTTCCTCTGGATTCTAGATGAGAGGTCTGATTCCACGCCCTTCCCTATGAAATGATTTCACTCTTCTTTGGTTAATGAAAGTCAATCAAAAGAATGGGGAAGGTGTGTCTTTCTCTGTAGATCGCTTTAGTTAGATAAAGAATGCCTTCTTGGTATTGACTCCTCTCCAAGTACTCTCAGCTTCAAGCCTAAAGCCACATATTTTGGAATACTGTTTTCTGAGCCCCAGTACCACCAAAGAGGCAAAGATGAATACAGAGGCTTCACAGTGTTGGAAATAAAATGTAGGATTCAAGGACACCATCCATACTGAACAAAAAACACACAAGGCAGCTTTTCCTGCTGCAAAAGGGTGCATCACTTCCTTTGGTTGGAAATCACACTAAGTCAGAAAGGTCCTTCCAGAATTTATCCAAATAGACCAGAGGAGTCAGTAAATCCCTGGGGAAGACCTGTCCACCTATGATATTTCCTTCTACCTGTCTGAAGATCTTCCCAGTCTAAGGCAATGAGATCTTGACTGTTCTTGGCTGTGGGACAAGGCCCCAATGTATCTTGTGGGTCTACAGCACTGAACCTACCATGGTCATGTTGGAATCTTGTGATGAGAATGTAGGGGTTGAGTACAATTGTCCTGTGTCTACTCTGGACAATTGAATTTACTGTCCTAAGGTCTTGAACTGACCTATAGGATCTGTAACAGTTTGAAAGAGAATGGCCCTCATAAGCTTATGTATTTAAATACTTGGTCTCTACTTGTTGGAACTGTTTGGGAAGGATTAATAGGTGTGTCCTTGTTGGAGGAGGTGTGACACTGGGAGATGGGCTTTGAGTTTTTAAAAGCCTCATGCCATTCCTATTGCGCTTCCTTTGCCTAGTGGCTGTGGATAAGATGTGAGCTCTCAGCTTCTTTTACTCTACCATCGTGGACTCTAACCCCCCTGAAACCCTAAGCCTAGTTAAGTGCCTTCTTTGATCTTGGTGCTTTGTCACAGCAGTAGAAAAGTAGCTAAGATAGGATCCATTAGCCTTTTAGTCAGTGAGGTCGGGTGTTTCAAGGGAACATACAGGGCTCAGTGATCCCAGCTTTTATCAGTCTTTCAATGACAGGTTTTAGTCATGGCCTCCCTTTGAAGGAGATGAAGTATGGTCCTGTCCTTCCTGTGCCTCCTGTGGTTTTTAGAGTGATATGGATTGGAGGGCTCTTTAGGCTTCCTCTATTTCCCTTCTTATTTCAAACCTTAAGAAAATGTTCTTTTCACCTGTGAGGTCAAAAGGTTTAGGAAACGTGACTCTGCTTCTTAGTGACTGCTTGCCCTTACGCCTAACCTGGACATGAAGCTTCACCTTGTTAGCGACTGCTAGCCCTACGCCTAACCTGGACATGAAGCTCCACCCTGTTAGGTTAATCCTGGCCTCAGGTACAAATAGGAAGCTTTTCTAGTCACTCTTTCTTGGACTCACACTTTGACTTCCTAAAAACTGGGGGTTCGGGCTTACCTTTCAACCTTGAAATGAGTAGTTGCTCTGGAGAGAGTTTGAGTCCAAAGGGTTATGTACAAAGAGAGGACCTACTTGTACCAGAGTTAACCAAGAGGGAATTTCTAGTTACAAACAACTGTAATTAAATATAATTATAACTCTGATTCTTTAGGTTCACTAGAGGCTCTTGGTAGGGCCCATCAGTATAAAAGAACCCTAATATCCCGATTCCTCTTGGAAAGCAATAAAGAACGTCAGCTTTTCTTCCTTTCTTCCATTCAGGGGTTCCCTTTTGAAATGGCCCTTACTCCACTCTTGTAGCTTTGTCATCTCTCTTATTTATGGGTTTGTATTATGTATAAGGATAGGTTCCTTAGTCCAAATAAAACAATATTTGATCATTCCATTTTCTTGTTGTTTCTGCTTATTTTTATTGCCTTTCCATTTCTTAAGTCCTAATGGCCTGTCTGGGAGAATCAGTTTCTTTACTTTTCATGAAGCTCAGTTTGGCCGATTATTCTCCCATTCTGATCCCTCATAAAGAGTCCCTGAAAGGCTTGGCACCCCTCTCCTTATCCAAAAATTTACAGGGCAGGGTTTTGCCCTCACAGTCTGCCACTTCACCCGTCTCCAACGGATTCCCTTGCAGGACAGATCAGTACCTCTCAGCACCAGGCAGATTGCTCTAATCCCACGGCTGGATCTCGAGGCCTGGCTGATGCTAAGCCTCCTGAGGTTGATGAACAGCTACAGAACTATGGAGGGGGCTCTATGCTCAGTTGTGTACCACATTCACTCTCAAACACCCCCAGAATGTCCCAACCACTAAGTCAGTACTTGACTTTTTTTTTCCTCTTTCACCCGTGACCGGAGTTGCCTGTAGCTTTTGAGCATGGGCCCTTTGGTTGCTGACTTTTCTGCTCAGGATCGTTACCAATCTAGGGAATACAAAATGCCCAAGCTAAAAGGCCCACTACAATGGGACTGTGGGACATGTTTCTTCAATGACATGATTCTGGACTTCTTTGCAGATGAAATTAGAATCCTGGATGATTCTCAAGTTGTTGGAAATAAAAGATGGGGCTCAAGGACCCTCTGATACTGCACAAAGAACCCATGGGCATGTCATCATTCTTTTGATAGAAAATAGATGGATTCTTTGTAACTTTTTTCCTCAAAGGCTACAGAGATAAACAGAGTATCCTTGAGGAGGTTGTAGGCATGAGCTAAGCATCCAGAAATGCATGGCCACAGAGAGCAGCCAGATCAGAGCAGGATTGGATGGAACCCAGTGACTATGTAGAGCGTGGGCCTGACTTGTGAATGAAGCTTGTTTGGCATGGCTGTATGAGGACAGAAGAAGGGCCCCTTCTCTAGGGTCTCATGAATTACCACCCCCTAAAACCAATTGACCCTGTCATGGTGACATGCTCATCTGTCTAGAGGAATAGGCTCACAGCTAGTGGTCAGCTGAACCATGAAGCCCTGTGTCATTTCTACCCCATGAAGATTTCAAGCTAAGAAAAAGTAGATAGTCTTTTGATCTTAATGGATATCAGAGTTCAGTGGGGACCTCCTGAGGGCTTTGAGGTTATTAAGATCCAGAACGAGGAATTAGAGACACTTGGATGCAACAGAAAACAGGGACAGTTTATTAGAAAATGATTCATTTCCAAGAAAGGAAACTGAGTTGGACATGCTGGAGCAAGAAGAAGGTTTAGAAGCTCAAATAACCACAGCTGTGGCCATATCAAACACAAGATGGGGGCTTTTATGTCACATAATGGAGGCTTTTGGGGCCATCTACATAGAGTGGGCTTTCTCAAGCATATTGTGACATGTATTTCTGTTATAGAAATGAGGGCCTGGAGAGATGGCTGAGGGGTTGAGAGCACTGGCTGTTCTTCAAAGGACCTGGGTTCATTCCCAGCACCCACATGGTGGCTCACAAGGGTCTGCAACTCTGGTGCCTGGGGATCTGGCACCCTCTTCTGGCCTCCATAGGCTCTACATGTGTAGCCGTACATGCAGGCAAAACACCCATACATATAAAAGTTTAGAAAATAAATGAAAATAAAATGTGGGAATGAGAAGTCATTCCAGTGAATCCTCCCAGTGAGGAATCACTCAGCACTTAGAGATTAAGGAAAGGCTCTTTACTTAAGCGCCTGGCCAACTGGGCTCACACCCAGTAAGAGTTGACCCCAACTGAAGATCTCATTCACTTAGATACACCTCAAGCTTATGCTTCTTACTTTGTCATCCTTAAATCTCTTCTTCAGGTCCAGGCCCCAGGTTACTCCAGACAGTTTAGGATCAGGAGACTGCAAGTCTGGCCTCAGAGGCAGATGAGGGATGTCTCATGTTCCCAGACTTATTTTAAGTGCACCAGTTTTGTTCTTTTTCAAATAGTTGATACCCAGGGCTATCTTGCCCACCTCATGGAATTATGTATTTTCTGATACAAGCAAAAGAAACTTAATGATGGTTGTGTCCCTACACTTCCCCCTCTCACCCCCCCACCTGTTAGAGGTATGTCTTTGGTATGGGAATCAGGGCCTAATGGCTGGTCATAAACCAGTACTGTCTCCCATGTCCTGGGAATCAGGGCCTAATGGCCTGTCAGTCCTGGTGAGTAAGCATTTAGGTCCTAGCAAGTCCTGCATCTCACTTATCTCTAACAGGCACATTTCTTATCTTTGGGTATTTTGGAGTATTTTGAAGGCAGCACTCTTTTAGGCAGTTAAATTCTGCTTGTGTGACTTAATATCTCCTAGGCAAATCTATTGGTATTTTTTTCTAATACCAATTCTATAATTTTAAGTTTTTTCTGTATCAGTTCTACACAACTTCACATCACATGTCTCATCAGCATCTTAAATGTCTTTGTGTGTGTGTGTGGTGTTTTTCCTTTTAATTTTTTCATTTTTTTTCACATTTTCATTTTTTATTTTCAAAGTACTCATTTAAGAACACTAGTTTAAAAACACGCTTTGTTGGGACTGGAGAGATGACTCAGATCTTGAGAATGCTTGCTGCTCTTTCAGGTGACTCCAGGTCAGTTCCCAGCACTGAAGTCAGCAAGCTCCTGTAACTCAGTTCCAGGGGATCCGAAACCATCTTCTGGCCTCTGCAGACATCACTGAAGCTGCTGGTGTGTGTAGAGGTCAGAGCTCAGGCAGATGAAACATGTGGTTGTTGTGGAAAAAACACTCGGTTCTAGATCCCGACCCTGGGAGAGGAACAGGAGGGCCCACTGAGTCTGACAGCGCTGATGTAATGGTTTAAGTAAAATGCTGTGGGTCTCCGAGTGGTGTCAGTGGGCAGCTGGCCATGAGACCATGCCACAGGTCCCTGAGTGGTGGCAGTCAGTGGGCAGTGGGTCCCAAGGCCACAGCTAGCCATGAAGGCAGCCGGGTCCCAGGCAGGAAGCTGTGTGGTGGGTGAGAGACTGAGATAGATAGGCACACCATGCGGAATGAAGTTAGATATTTATTTAGTGGGTTATGGGAGGGAAGGGGAGAAGGGGAAAGAGCAGAGAGAGAGAGAGGCAGAGAGAGAAACAGAGACAGAGGGGGGAAGGGAAGAAGTGGGGGGTTAATATTTATTTATTTATTATGTATACAATATTCTGTCTGTGTGTATGCCTG
>LOJH01008387.1:0-28574 GCA_001685095.1 Ellobius talpinus
TTTCTTGAGTTCTTTGTATATTTTGGAGATTAGCCCTCTGTCTGATGTGGGGTTTGTGAAGAACTTTTCCCATCCTGTAGGCTGCCGTTTTGTCTTGTTGACTTTTTCCTTTGCTTCAGAGAAGCTTCTCAGTTTCAGGGGGTCCTATTTGTTAATTGTTGCTCTCAGTGTCTGTGCTACTGGGTTATATTTAGGAAGGTATTTCCCACTTCTCCTTCTTTGAGGTTCAGTGTTGCTGGCTTTATGTTGAGGTCTTTGATCCACTTGGCTTTTTAGAAATAAAGCAAAGAAAACCAGCCTACAATTCACCATCCCTAGACAATAATGAGGACCCTAAGAGAGAGTACGTGGAACTAGTCTACATGGGAAGTAGAAAAAGACAAGATCTCCTTAGTAAATTAAGAGCATGGGGACCATGGGAGAGGGTAGAAGGGGAGGGGAGAGGAAGGGAGGGGAGCAGAGGAAAATGTATAGCTCAATAAAAACAATTTTAAAAAATTAAGAAAGAAAGTGTTGTAAATAAATGTGATGTTAATATTACTGAAGTTTGATTCTTGTCAGAGGAGGTGAGAGACAAGACTGCCTTAACACTCCCAAGTCTGAGCAACTGTCAGATCTCTGTGGGGAAGACACGAGGGAAGATTAGGAAAATAACCCCAGAGATCTTAGATCCCAATGTATGTCAACATTGATTTTTTTTGAAAAAGACAAAAATACATTGTCTTTTGGACTATATGGAATCTACAACAAAGTAGAGGCTGACTTGCCAACACTTGTGCTCAACAATGACTTTTCTATCACCCTGGCACTAAGGGCTCACTAGTGATCATACATAGATTCTCTTCTAGCTTGATCTTGCAGCCAATAACAGACTTGACTGTTCTTCGCTTACTTTAGCTTCATTGCCAGTCCATGACTGGAGGATGCTGGACGTGTGCTGAACAATGAATTAATGAGTATAAATAGCAGAAGTTGTAATTCTCTGCCTGGATGATACTTAAGGCTGATCTTGCCAAAGACCACATTGGCAGGCAGAAAAAAAAATAGAGAGCAGGTATTTTGAATGAATGATAGCCAATAGAAATTATAGAGTGTAGTTTCTCCAGATGAAATGACAGATTTACAGAGTGTGATCCCAGAGTCTCTGACACATAGTGCTGAATAGGAAAGATAGATCTTTCCGCGTTCCTTCTTCTAAGTAAACCGTTCCAAATCAAATAGCTCTTTTGAAATTATTTTCATTTTATTTGACCTGGTCCGCATACTCCAAACCAGACATAATTTAGGTTTTATAAACACTATGATAAATAGATCAAACTGTGCTTAAGGACAATTGGGGGAGAAAGGCCAATGGGGATCAAATGGCATTTGCTTTCATTCAGTTATTTCTCTTTTGGAGTAAGCCACTACATTTTACCTGTGTGAAATCATTGCTAGTTTTCACTTTTCCTTTTGAAAGAAGAAAAGGAAATGCGATTTTGAAAAGGACAGCTTCCAATGCCATGCAGCACGAGCTAAGCCTTGACTGTTTTTTCCCCTTAGGAATTTCCCTTAAATTGTTTTGTGCTGACCAAATTCTTTATTATATTGAAATTCAGCCATTACTGAGATAATCAGCAAAACTGCCTGAAAATTCTGCTCACAGTCTGGTCTTTAAAAGGGGAGTGAGGGGCTGATGAGCAGGCACAGCTTTAATTATTACAAAGGTTAAGCTCTGACCAGGCAGAGAATCTTCACTGTCATCACTAATTACCTTGTCAGGTTCGCAGTAAGAAACTGTGTGTCTACATTTGTTTATTTGTATGCATCTGATTGTGCATATGTCATGTGCATATGGGTGCCTGCAAGGACCAGAAAAGGGTAACAGCCAGTAGTGAGCTAATGGACAAGGGTACTGGGAACCAAACTCAGGTCCTCTGAAAGAACAGCAAGTGCTATTAACTGTTGAGTAATCTCTCCAACCCAGCATTACAGATTTTAAATCAGGACTAAAATATTTCAGTTGGAGCTGTGCCAAGTTTAGTAAAAATTGTAATGAAGATTATCTATATATTTTGGCAAATCCATTTCTAAGAACAAAAAAAAGTTCTTTACCCTGAAGATCATCTCTCACAAAACAACAGGTATCTTGATGGATTGGTTTAACTCACTTCAATGGGCAGTTTCCATTCTCTTTCTCTGTCTCTGTCTCTCCCCTCCCTTTGTGTGTGTCTGTCTGCACATCTCTGTCTCTGAGATATCATTCATTCCTTACTAATTTATAGAAAATTCTAAGCCACTCTCTCAAATTACTTCTTTATAATGAAGAGACAGTTGTCATTCATGTGTATGAGAAATCCACATCACATATGCACTGCTAATGCATATTCTTATCCACAGAGTCAAAAATAGAGCTGCCATTTAAAGTATTATTTTAAAAAGAAGTTCCTTTTAAAGTTTCTTAATTGGTAGCAATTCAATAGTCTCACTGCAGGAGCTGCCGGTATTCCTGTAGGAAATTACTTTACATCATAGATTTGGCATGCTGGTGTGTTCAGCACCACACAAGAGAAATGAGGAACATACCAGAATTTCTAATATTAAGATCAAGAAAAATCAAAGTTTTCTAAAAATAAGATCTAGAAAAATCTAAAGGTAGGAAGCCCTGGGGTAGATGTGGCAGACTTGCCTGGGGATTCAGTAAGAACCATAAATATCAACATGTATAATCAAATCAATTTCAGATCTGATGGCATATATCCATAAAATATCCATAATATCTTACTTTGATTCACTGAACCCTACATTATATTATCAGGCATCGTTTTAAATGTAAAAGTGATTATCTCAAGTGGGTTGAATAACCACAATATATTGAAGAGATACATGGAAGACAATTAATAGAAATTATACCACTTTATACCCTTTTTTTATCCAACAGCAATGTCTTCCTACAAGGGTCTATGACCCCCTCTGTCATGGGCTTTTTGTCCATGTTTTAAAATGCAGATATAAATTCCTTCCATTGAGCAAGACTGGTGCCTCACCAGAAAGCATTGGTTACTCTGGGGATTTGAATGGGAAATGTCTACCATAGATGCTGTTGTTTGAATATTTTGTTTTCAGTTGGTGGTGCTGTTGTGGAGGAGGTTAAGTGGTCCAGCCTTGCTGGAGGAAGGAAGCGCATCACCTAGGATGGATTTAGAGGTTACAGAGACTCCCATTACTCGGCTTCATGATTGCTGTTAAAATGTGATCTCTCCTGTCACCTTCCTGCTCCACTTACCATGCCTGCTACCTGTCGCCATACCTCTGCCCCTCCATAAACCTTGATGGGTTCTCATCCCTCTGGAACTTCAAACCAAAATAAACTCTCTAATTCTTACGTTGTTTCTGCTAATGGTATTCTGGACAGTAACAGAAAAATAACCAATACTGCTCTTCTCACAGCATACTTGACACTATCATACTAGTGAGCACACCTTCCTTGGCCAATCAGGAGTGTAGCATGGCTCACAGCTGAGTTAGGGTGCTAAGGACAGTTCTTGGCAGTATGCATGGCACCTGCAGTACAGTGAAGGAAAACCAGCAGAAGGAAGGGGCCAGTTCAAGTCCAGTTTTATGTCTACAAACAAAGCATGTTCCATCTAAATTGTTAAGAGCTCTCTACACATCCTCCTTTGGAAAGCCCCTAGCTTCTGCTCTTATGAAACCCTGCAACCATTTTTGTCTAAGGTTTGTCACCTCTTGTTTGGCCACTGGGTCTCTTGGTGCTAAGAAATAACACATCCTCAAATACTGGCCTGGGCGTGTCAATAAGTCAGACAGACTAAATGTGGACAGTAAGGGAGCTCTACAGTAGGAAACCTCTTCTCAGCTTCAGGAAATGTTGCAGTGAAATTGAGATTTTATTTTAAGAGAAACTGGAAATCCTCTACGCTTCTAAGGGCTGATGAAGTCACGTCTTTGGGTCATGCTGAACCTGTATAGTCAAGTTTGTCTACTTCTAACTTGGCAGCCTTTTTTCCTTCCTTTCTGCTTTTCTCTTTTCCATACTAATCTCTAAGCCGTGTTCTATCCATGTCTCTAAAATTTTACTTTCTCTTGTGTGTTACAACCTCAAAGCTTATTTCCAACTAAATGCAGGCCTGAATCAGCAGTTTACCATCACACTAGCTGAGTAGTTCTTCAGTCATTAAATTCAAAAAAGTATTGATAGCTTGTAGGTATTTTTGGTTTTGATTGAGAGACTTCTGATGCTTTTATATTTCCTAATTTTTCCCCTGCTTATACTTTGTCTTCACAATATTTCCAGTGGGGCTGAAGAGATGGCTCAGCAGTTAAAAGTACTGGCTGCTCTTCCAGAGGACCCAGACTTGAATACCAGAACCCACACGGTACCTTACAACATCTGTAGTTAGAACTGCAGGCTATAAGATTCCCTCTTCTAGCATCCACAGGGACTAGGCTTATACATAGTGCACAAATATACATGCAGGCAACAACCATACACGTAAAGTAAAATGAAAGCTTTTAAGTGAAATGAAAATATTCTGGAAGATAAATGAGTGGGGAGAGAAGAGAAGAGAGGAGAGGAGAGGGGAAGGGAGGGGAGCAGAGAAAAGGAGAGGAGAGGAGAGCAGAGCAGAGGAGAGCAGAGCAGAGCAGAGGAGAAGGTGACGCAGGGCGAACAAATTGTATAATGTGAAATGAGAACACAAAGTGAAATCACAAACATGAAAGAAGCATAGGTTTACCTGTGTGTGTCAGACACTATATTTGGGCCGTCTGTCTGAAGGGTACTATGCGAGTGAAGTTGTCTAACTGAGTGGATTCTGGAGATGCTTTTCCAGAATAATCTTTAATTTTCCTATACCATGCAGTCTGATGAGCCAGTGAGATGGCTTAGAGGATAAAGGCCTGATCACTTGGGTTTGATCTACTGAACCTACTGTGGAAGGAAAGAATTTCACGCAGGCACCTCCACAGCCATACACTGGTGCAAACATGTGCACTTACTTGATGACTCACGCATATAACATAAATAAATACTTGTAAGAAATGTTTTCTTTGATGCCTCCTTATCTCTGAAGAAGACATTTAATACTATGAAATGCTGTTGTCTACATCTTGGTGTTAATGTTTTGAAGCCGCATTTACTCTTTAAATATATATGTCGTTTCCACTGAACTTTGAAGCATGTGGTTGCTTTTTCTGACACTTGAAATGACATTACTTGGGTTATTTTGATGATAAAGTTAGACTTTAAATAATTTAGTCTAAACTAACAATTTAGTTGCTGAGATACAATCTATGATAGATATGTATTAGAAAATGAGAAGAAATTTTGAATTAAATATGACAAAACCAAATTTTCAGACGTCACAAGACTATTGTATACATGAACTCACAGGCACTGTGACAGGATCTGCAAAAGATCAACCCAGCCAAAATCTAAGCATGGATGGGAGAAGAGCTATTGGCAATTCATGATTGTGGAGTATCTCGGGTCAGTTTTTCCCACCATGCAGCCTCTGAGAGGCTGCCTATACTGCCATGGTCTTATACCCATGCACAAACAGGCAGCGCTAAGTAGCCTATGAGCTTTAAAAGAGACATGAAGTTATAAAGAAGAAGTAACAGGAGTACACAGGAGAGGAACTGGAGCAAAGTGAATGGAGGATGGACGACATCAGAGGTCAGAAGCAAGTATGAAATTTGCAAACACTAAAAACAATGATCAAAATAGCCGAGTTTTTAATTTATATGTTGGATAGCAATTCCTACTCAGTGCATTCAGAGAGGAACGCAATGTTGACTTGTGATATTTAACAAACTCAGAGTATGCAATTGGGTTCTTTTTAATATTTTATTTGAGTTTTCCATAAAAATAATATTTAACCTTGATTAATTTCTTAGTATGCATCAAAGTGATCATTTTGTTATTTATCTCCATAAGGGACATATCTGTTTGAAAAAAGTACAGTGTTTTGATGCTTTGTTTTTGGTTTTTGTTTTAATCACATACAGCAATATCCCTTTACATGGATAAATGAAAGTTTTATGAAGATAATTTATATTTAAATAACGTTTGGAATTTAGCAAACTAGAGATATCCAGCGATTTCTAATCAGGACCTTGAAAGATTACTAAAACTGAGAAAGGCCTTACTGTCTTACTGTCCCTCAAAAAATTCTTTTTTTCTTATTATAATGTGCCTTAGAGCAATATCTAACTTTCCAAAAGGTTGAAATTTTAAGCAATATTTTTTAAATTCTTCTCAGCAGGTTAAATTAAGACTGATTCATCACTGTGACCAAGCCCTGACTTTCCTGTTAAAAACATAGCACTCTTTATGCATTCTTGGATGCACACTTTGAGTGAAGAGTTAATTAAGCATTTCCCACAAATTGAATAGGACAATGGTGACTTTTATTCCTGCTTTCAAGGTGCCCAGATGAAGAGCATTGGGACAGGAAAAATAAATGCAGTTAAATTAGATCACCGATTTTGTTCAGATGATGTCAAATGATTGGTTCTAAATTCGTAGTTCTTTGTGCACAATTACTTGAGTGAGGTTCAAGTATCCAAATGTGGAGAACAATCACTTTCTTATTTCATAGCTAAAAGCAAGAGAACAGAAGGCCTTGGATGGCAGAGGGATAATAGGAATTCTTCGGCCATTGCTTCATCAGCATGATTCTGTCTTGGAGCTCACTGCCAGTCAGTCATACTTTTCATTTTATTTGCAGTTTTAAAGAGGTTCCCTTTCTGTGACTGTCATTTCCTTTCAAAACGGTTTATTGTATTCTTAGGAATATAGGTTGCTTTTTATAACATCGACTCTCTGGGGAACTGGCAGAATGAATCGCTCCCTAACATAAAAGTGCCAACTTCCCTGTTTGCAGATTTCTCAGTTAAGGAGTTGAGAACCTACTATACATGCTCACCGAACACTTAAAGTTCATAGGACCTGCTCAGTGCTGGTGAGTGACTTGGTGAAGTCTTAATATTATCCATAAAAAGTATCCCAAATGGCATAACATAAGCAGATTCAAAACAAAAAGAAAAATAAAACGCCTGTGTCAGAAATTACCAGAGTCCCGATTACTATGAAAAACGTTCGTGGTGTGTTTATATAAATATATATGTATATGAAATGACAATTAGAGGAATAGAAGTCATAGGGTGTAGGTACAGGGGGAGCTTTGGAGAGAGAAAAGGGGAGAAAGGTTATAATAGGTTTTAATTACAAAATAAATAAGAGAACAGAGAGGGGAGAGAGAGAGAGAAAGGGAAAGGGAGGGAGAGAGAGAGAGAGAGAGAGAGAGAGAGAGAGAGAGAGAAAGGCATAAAGCACAGGAAACAAAGCTTCTTTAAGAGGCAAATAAACACCCAAGAAAGGAATTGATTCTGCCATGTGCTGGTTGATTAGAGTTGGTATTTTTGTTTTGTGAACGTACTTTCACTTTTTTATTATTTAAGGAATGGTGACATAAAAAAGAATGCACATGTTTATTGTAAATGAGTGTCTCCACTTGCATTCATTTTCCTGCAACTGTCATAATGTATTTCTTCTTTGTTGCTGAAAAAAAACCTCCACTATATATGCATAACATATTTCCTCACCCAGTCCTCTATTGCGGGACACCTAGACTGGCTTCGTCTATAAGCTGTTCTGACTTAACTATGCAATAAACATTGATACACAAATATCTTTGAGGGATTTGGACTCAGAATGCTTCGAGTAAACAGACAACTGTGATGGAGCTGGGTCATATGACAGATCTATTCCAGGCTTTGGAGGAACTGTCTTCATGAGTTCTATAGTGGCTAGACTAGATAACATTGCCACCAACAGTGTATAAGGGCTCCATTTTGTCTACATCCTCCCTAATATTTGTTATTTTATACGTTTCTAAATTATATTAAATAATTTACGTATTTATCTTGCATAGTGTAGCCTTTCAATGTGTACAAAGAGTAATGAACAGTTTAGGGCGTTTGTCCCATCCATATCTCAAACATATATATCTTAGTTACTTGGATTATCTATGAATTAGTGGAACCAAAGGGCATATGATAGTGATTTTTCTGGTTTTGGGAGGAACCACTATCTTCATACCCACTAAACAACTCCTCGGTTTCAGCTCCTCTGTTTCCTGATCATGCCATTCCAACTTCTGGTTGTCAGTTTATTTTAGCAGCTCCTGTAATGGAATCACAGTCTTCGTCATTCTCTGCCTTGTTCACTCCACTAAGTGCAATGTCCCATAGGTTCATCAGCTGTTGCATGAGGCAGAATATCCTTTTATGGCCAAATAGTACTTCATTGCTGAGTATGCTGTATCTTCCTTATTCTTTTTCAACCAGCGAACATTTAAATAGTTTTCGGGTCTTGGATATTATGGAAAATGCTGAAATGAACATAAGAAGCAGATATTTTTTCAAGATACTGATTTCAGTTATGTATACACATGCACATGTGCACACATGCGCGTACACACACACACATTGAATCAAATTATATCCATGCTAATTTTCTAAATTTCCATTGTGTTAAACTGATGAGTTGGTTCAGAAAGGAGGCTTCTCCATCAATTCTGCTTCTTGAATAATATCATAATCATTTTCCTTTTCTTACCTAAGAAATAGATAGAGAAGTACAAGAAAATATAAAATGAATGGAAAAATAGACTTGAATCCACTGGAACAGGACTTGAATCCACTTTCTGAACAAAACACCAATAGCATGGACACTGAATCAACAATTAATATATGGGAGTTCCTAAAACTAAAATCTTCTGTAAGGTGAAGGACACCATCCATAGGACAAAGTAGGAGCCAACAAAATGAGAAAAGATTTTTATCACCCCCACATCTGATAGAGGGCTAATATACAAAATATATGAAGAACTCAAGAAACTAGATATCAAAAAACCCCAAATAATCCAATTTGAAAAAAAAGTAGAGAGTATTCATCTAAACAGAGAATTCTCAATAGAGGAACCTCAAATGACTGAGAAAATCTTAAGAAAATGTTCGGTATCCTTAGCCATCAGGGAAATGCAAATCAAAACTACTTTGGGATTTCATATTACATTGTCAAAATGTCTAAGATCAGTAAGACAAGTGACAGCTTATGCTGGCGAGCATGTGGAACAAGGAGAATGATCTTCCATTGTTGGAGAGAGTGCCAAGTTGTGCAACCACTATGGAAATCAATATGACCGTTTTTCATAAAATTGAGAATTGATCTATCTCAAGACCCAGCTGTACCACTCTTGGCCACATACCTGAAGGACACCTTTTCCTACCACAAGGACACTTTTTCATTGTAGCTTTGTTCATATTATCTGTCCAGAAACTGAAAACCATCTAGATGTCTCTGAAAACTGACAGCAGTGCTCCATTGCTGGGGTCAACATCGATGCAGCTCATTGAAGGTAGAGAGTTTGAGCTGGTGGCTGTATGGAGTCTTTACCCTCATGTTCTAATCTGTTTAGCATGGGAAGGTAATCTCGAGTCTACTCAATGAGAAATCTGGACATGAACCCAGCTATAAAACCCTCAACCTACCATCTGGCTTGTCTGTAAGACGTACTAGAGCAATAGTGGCACAGAATTTTTGGGAGTGGCCAACAAATATCTGCTTTAACTTGAGGCTTATGCCAGGAGAAAGAGACTGGATAGCCCAGAGATCTAGGTTAGAACCAAACACAATGACAAAATAATAATAAAAAATCTATGAAATGATTCCTAGTGATATTCTGCCATACTCATAGATTGTGCTTACGGTGCCTAACCCAATCTTCATCAGAGAGGCTCCCTCAAGCACCGGATGGGAGCTAGTACAGAGACCCACAATCAAGCAGTATACAGAGAGTCTAGATTGGAGGTCTCCTTTGGTTCCCCTAGGAGATCAGGGAGCCCCATAGAAGAGGGGGAGGAAAGAAAGTAGGAGTCAGAGTTGATGGAGGACAACAGGAGAACGCGACCCACCCAGTCAACTAAGCAGGGCTCACATGGGCTCACAGAGACTAAAGCAGCAAACACAGTAAGCACATTGCCTGTATTAGTCTACACCAGGTCCTCTGTCTGTAGGTTATGGCTTGGTGGTTTCTTTCTTTCTCTTTCTTTCTTTCTTTCTTTNCCTGTCCTGGAACTAGCTCTTGTAGACCAGGCTAGCCTTGAGCTCACAGAGATCCGCCTGCTTCTGCTTCCCAAGTGCTGAGATTAAAGGCTTTTGCCATCACCGCCCCAGTGTTTTTGTGGAGCTACTACTAGTGGGAGATGCTGAGTCTCTTGACTTTTTATTTTAACCTGTTCTTGGCATTCTTTTCCTCCTACTGGAGTGCCTTGTTCAGCATGGATATGAAGGTTTTTGCATTGTTTTATTGTATCCAGTTGCTGTCTCTTGAAGGCCTGTTCTTTTCTGAAGTTGAAACAGAAGGGGAGTGGATCTAGAGAAGAAGAGGAATTGGGAAAAGCTGGGAGAAGTGGAGGTAGGGGAAACTGTGCTCTGGATGTAATTATGAGAGAAGAATGTTTTCAATAGATAGAATAGTAGCCATATTTTAGGATTTTTTCAAAATCCAATCATTTATAATTAAGTTGTCATTGTGCATATTAGAACATCACCATTTTAGTATATAAAACGTTTTATCTATTTAGTTTATTTTTGATAAAACTGGTAATATAGTGGATAGTGTCACAGGCAGTTTGATATACTATAAAAATGGGGTAAAACCTAAACACTATGTCATAAAATTTCTCTATTTCATTATCAGAAAAGCTAGATAAGTTTAATATATGATCAATGAGGAAAAATATACTATTAATTATGATCAAATAATACAAATTATTTGCACAGAAATATGGATTATCATACACAAAATACAAACACAAAAGAATGAAGTTTTGAGTTATTGTGCAATCAGTATACACGGATGAAAACTACGGTAGTGTAGAATGTCAAATAAATCATTATAGCTGAATAAATGATAGTCTAAGAAATGTTTCAAGACTAATGTTTTATGCATAACTTGAAGAAAAGCTACATAGTCTTTAATCATGTAATAACACTGAGTAATATGTGAGGCAGAGAAAAATAAATTTCTGAAACCAGTATAAGTTGAGGCTGTACTGTGTGCGCTCAGTGTATGAGCACTTGGCCAGCATCTCTGCCTGGCACACTTGGGTTCTATCCCCAGTGCTGAAATACCAGTATTTCCAACCCCTCCCTTCAGATTCTTAAAATTTTTAACAAAACACTGAATATTTAAAATCCATTTCCTTTAGAATTGTCTTTGATTAAAATTACATTATGGTGGGAACAGCACAAACCTTTGGAATTATTCAAAAAACAGCACGTCTCTATCTTTAAAAGCATAACTTTTCCCAAGATTCCCTCCAGCCTACACTTGGCACAAGTAAGCCTGGATTCGTAAATAAAGCTGATGGCTCCCAGATAAAGAATGAAGGATTATTTTACCCCAATTGCTTCATAAGCCTCGGAAAGAAGAAGATAACAGACAAATTACAAAACAAGCCAGGGACCTGGGATGAAATCACAGCGGTGTTCTCTGCTTTTCCCCCCATCCACGAGTAGGAGCAACTCAAACTTTGTCTTTCTTTTCCTTGCTTTTAAAATGGAAAGTCTCAGCTATGCACTAAAATGGAGCACACAACACGATAAACTCACGAGCTTCCTACTCAGAAGTCCGCATCCCCTGTGCCTTGCGATATCATTGAACAGATCAGAAGCGTTTTGCAGTCTTGTCCTTAAGTATTTCAGCTGTATCATCGAATTAAATACTCCTTTGGAGTATGGATATCAATGATCATTAAACGTCAAATTTTGAAATCATTTCTCAAAGTAATCAAATTTTAGCCAGTGCTCATTGACATTAGATCAGCTTAATTTTCAAAATAGTCACACTGTTCAAGATCCAAATAAAACCCATGCAATTGTAATTCTTTCAAGTAATTTTGATGTATAATTAATTGTTTTGCTTCCTTTTTTATTTTTCTTATAATTATTATATTGAAAGCCACTCTTGTGTTTTCCTTTAGACTTCCATGCAATATGAAGAAAGGCTGATTATTTTACTGTGATGTCTTTTAAGATATCTTTATCTCTTAGTTCTATCTGTATTCCTGAGTGTTATTGGGACTCTCCCTCCTCAGGCTTCTTTGCAAGAATAAATCTTAAGCATTACTATTAACTGTATGGTTTTACTTTTGTCAGATGAATTACCTAGTGAGAATCATTTTTTCTATCAGGACACATATGGCACTGGGTTGTTCTGTGTCATCAGCCTACATTTAGGACATCATCACAGCTTGCAAAATGATTTATCATATGATTATAATTATTCTTTTTAACTTATTATCTGGGGTATTGTCCTTATAAGAAATGGTTTCCTTGTATCATTATTTTATAATCTTAGAAACAGATAGGACTTCATATGCTTTTTTATATAAATTTTCAAAATAATGAGTTGATTTCCAAGTACCCTTCAGTGTGGATCATGGAATGGTAAAAGTCGAGGAATGTATTTAAAGATAGTTTTTATGCATTGCATATTGTGTGTTTGCTGCTGTAGAAACCGGTTTTTTAATCTTTGCCAAAAGACTGTTTGGTGACTGAACCTTTTTGTTACAAATCTAGTAGTCTTTGTTTTCTTTTCATTTGACAATATTCTAGGTTTAGCGCATATGTTCCCTTCCCCAGATGGGAAGGAATCTGCCATTTTTCTAAATAGCCATGGTTGCTTTTATTAAGAACAATAGTTAGCAACCACAGACAACAAGGCAGACCACTTCTGAGGCTTTTTATTAGACTGCTGGAAGAGATGACTTGGTTTCTTCACTTTTTTTAGAGAGATGAAAAATCGCGTGTTTTTACAAACCGACTTTTTTTTATCTTTTATCAGTGACTCTTTTTCACAATAGATCCCCCGCTAATATCGTCTGCATTGTGTGTAGGTGTGTCTTATATGTACTATACCTACACGTCTGTTACCATTGGATCAAGTATGCTTAGATGTATTTAGAAGTGGTAGGATTCAACTTAGATTTTTTTCTCTCTTCTGGGGTTAAAAAAAAAGGACACACACATAATCGTGTCCTAGATTTTCATCAGTAAAACATCAAAATAAAAAGTTGCCACCCACAGATTTCCCAAGTGACAAAGCTGTTTCCATGAAACTCTATATTCTAGTCTAAGTGTTTTGGATCAGAGAAAAAGCCCAGCTAAAGTAGGTGAAGCAAGGCATGGTGACTGGTCTATTCTGTGTTTCTGATCACAGCTTTCAACTAAGTCACTGATTTTGATAGACAATCACCTTATACATGCTAGAGCCATTTATGCTCCCTCTTCCCAAAACATTTTCCTTCCTCCATACCTTCTCAACACCTCCTCCAGTGTTCTCTTCGTGAATGACCGTTTTTGTTCTCCACCCCACTTAGAAAACCATCAGGAGAGGACTTAGAAGCCTCCCACCCTGCACCTACCCAGCCACCAGCATCTTCACCCACATGCCACCTTCTCCCTGCTGTTGTCATGAGTCCTGTAAATAGAATTTCTTCTCCTTGCCCACTCAAGGGAATGGCTCCAGGCAGCTACCATCTCTCCGACACCAGTACCTACTGCTCCACTGACAGGGCTATAAGGAAGATCCTATTTCTTCTTACTTAAAAACAAACGTCATCTTTTACTTAAGAAGCATACCTAGCTGCAAGGCAAGCCTTCCCGTTTGTAGCAAACTTCCTTTAAATGTCTATTCTAAATTTTATTCTCAAATTCCTCCAGTATGTCTTGCCCCTCCACCATGACTCAAGCTGAGATTTCCATGGCTGTTAATGAACTCAGATGAAACTCCTTTTCTCCTCCTCAGTGACCTGCTTGACGCAAATCTTCAAACAACATTGTTTGTTCTCTAACTTTATCTCCTATCAAATTTACTTTTTCTGATTCTTCTTGGTCTGCAGGTTTTTAATCTTACATCCTTACATAGCTGAGGATGTGAGTTCATCCACAGACCACTCAACTTCAACTGCACTTAGAATTTGTCCCAATTTGAACTCACGGCTTTGTGCTATCTCAGAGCTGTGCAACATTCAATATCATTTATGTGCTAAATATATTCAAATGTTTATCTGTAAGCTGAACACTTTCACCTATACCAAAGTTTATGTATACAGGCCTGTGTGTCTAAAACTGGCTTTGTTATATACTCACATCCATCTATAACACATTAAATTAAGCCTTCTCTGTTTCAATGCTCATTCACTCTTACATTGGTCTAGGACAGAACACCTTGATGTTATAATACCCTCATTCTAATTCATTTGCCAGTACTTGCTTGCTTCATCTGTATTTTTTATTTATCAAATTATTTTATTTCATAGATTATACTTCTTCCTAAGCCTCTGTCTTTTATGAGTATGGTTGTTTCCTGTACTTCATTTACGTGTAGTTTATTATGTCTTCGACAAAACATTAGTTATTTCCTAAAATTCAGACTTTGTGTTTTGCATCCTTTCTAGATTTATTAGTTTTAAGTCCTTTGTGTATTTGTGCATGTGTGTGTGTGTTTGTGTACATGTGAGTGTAAATGTGGTTACATGAAAATACAACTTAAACTCTTCCTTTCAAATTTGGTGTATTTCTTTCTTTCTTTTTTCCAATTGCTCTGACAATGATTCTTCGAGTACTGTGCCAAATAGAAGCAGCTAGATTGAGCATCAGTCTTTTGCGATCTGAGTGAAAAAATTTTTGACATTTCATCATTGACTACAATGCTGAAAGTGATTTTATTTATACATTTATTGTGTGAAGGTACATTTTTAATACCCAGCTTGAGTTTTAGTGTTTATTTCATAATTTTATTGTGAATTTATTTCTGACTCACAAATATCTCTTAAGTCTAAAGGCTTTAAACAGCAGATAATTCTTATTTCAGAATATGTGGCATTCAGGAGTAAAGAAGGTTTCTGGTGACGAGTTCACAGCCTCTCATTAGGTTGTGGTCAAGCTACCATCTGTCCCTGTGGTCTATCCTGAATGTTCACCTGGAGAAGAGTCTGATTTCAGACTCTCTGGGTTCTATGTAGCAGGCCTCAGCTGCTTGAAGATGTTGAACAGGGACCCTCAGTCCTCTGTTTATTGGTCAACCACTCCATTTCTGCCTCACATTTGAGTCTATCATCGTGGAAGAGCAAAGAATATAAAAAAGGGTGTAGTCATCCTAAGGCAAAATACAATCTTTCTGTAACCCACAATCATATACATTGCCCCCACCAGGTTGAGAACCAGATATGAATGGATGTAGTTTCAATTGTATACAAATACAAATATCTTTCTCAGATATATATGACCTTCTTCATCAAGGGAATGATCAGATGATGATGTGAGGGCTTGTGCCTGGTCTTAACTGTATCTTCTTGTGCCATATCTGGTTTCTCTCCCTGTTAGGACTGCTCTATGCTGGGGAAAAAGAGGGCGAGTGGATCTGGGGGAGAGAGAGGTGGGAGGAACTGGAAGGAGTGATGGAGGGGAAGCTGTAGTCAGGGGGGATTGTATAGAAGAAGAATAAATTAAAAATTAAAAAATTAAGCTATAAATATAATTTCTAAGTAAGAATTAAAAATGACCAAAAATTCCTAGCTTTTCAAGGGTTATTATTTATCTTTGTCATAAGACAACAAAATTATTACTTATGAGTAGTTTTTAACCTTTTAAGATTAAATAAATTGGAACTGGAGAGATAGTTCAGTGGTTAAGAACATTTGTTGCTCTTGTAAAGAACCCTGGCTTGTTTCCCAAAACCCACATGGTGGTTCACAACTCACCATAGCTTCGATTGTAGGAGTTATAACACCATCTTCTGAACTCAATGGTGCACATAAATACATGCAAGCAAACTCTCATACACATTAAATAAACTAAATATGTTTTTTCAAAGCAGAATTCATCATAGTTTAAGCTAAATCACAGAATCTCATATTGCTCATTCCCAGAGACTGTGATTGCCAACATGTGATCTGAAATGTCCAGGTTTTCCTGAGAGCAAATCTAGAGAATTTCCTAAATATCCTCAGATATACAGTTCCACTCACAAAAATATCAAGTATCCATTTCCCTCACTACCCTTCCTTTCACACCAGGAGGACACATTTCCTGAAGGCGTGACTGCAGTGACAATACAAAAGTATACTTGGGGATCCATCTAATTTCTATCAGCATTGGAGAAATGCACAGAAATTCCAGCTAACACCCTATGCCATGCAGTTTTTGTTTTGAAAAGTAGAATTTGTCTTCATAGAAATATTCTTTACATTAGCAAGTAACAGAACCACCACAGTTGGTTTCAAATAGTTAATGACTATAAATGTTTTAAAATGTATTTTAATTTATATCATGGTAAATATCAATAACTTTAACCCACACAGATATATTTTTAGAGTCTTCGGTGGGTTTTCAGAATACAGGAGTTCAGAAACCAATACCTGAGGGTTGCTGTTTAAGGACAATAATGTGTTTTTCAGATGTTGAGCTCTGAAGGGCATATATTCTACTTTCACAGGTCTATGGTTTCTGTGTAGCAAAATTGAGACAGTAGTCTAGGTAGGTGTTCTGGTTGGCGTTTTGGTTGGTTCAGCCTCTAGGATTCATGGAAGCAGTTGCAGATTCTCTAAAGCAGCGCTCAGATACGGCTGTGAATGCTATCCTGGAAGACAATGTATATGCCATACATCTCCAAGCAGGGAAGAAAGCTTACTTTTAGTTATAGATAGGATTTGTTGTTCTCTCTTTGTTTCTGCTACTTAAAAGCTAGCCTAAAAGTCAGTGGATTAAAACAAAAGCAATCTTTGTTTTTATTTGAAGGACTACAAATTAACTGGGAGGCTCTGTCGAGTTTAGCCAAGTTTGGCTCATTTTAGCTGTGGCCAAGCATGTTATTGTCCTGGGGACTTGCTGTTTGATTCCATGATAATGGAAAGTGTGCCTCTTCCCCCATGTTATCCAACAGGCTGCTCAAGGCCTGTTTCTATGGTGGCAACCAGAAACCCAAAGAATATTCATAACTACAAAGTTTTCTAGACCCAAGCTGGGACATTGTCAGCAATACTTCTCATTAAAACATAAGACAGCACAGATTCGGGGTTCAGAGAAATAGTCTACCTCTTAATGGCAGAAGCTTTGAATTCACATTGCAAAAAGTAGTGGATATAATGAGAATATTTAAATATGAACGTCCTCAGTTGACTCTGTATTCCAGTAAAGATAAACCAAACTGTGCTCTAAAATGTAAAGATGGAGCACTGTAGAGTGTCTCAATAATTCAGACATATTGTTTTGTATCATAATGTGTGTTGGTAATTATATCAACCAAGGGATTCTTTACCAATATTAGACAGGATTGAGTTCAATTCTCATTTCTGACACTAGGGCAAGTAACTTAGCCTCTTTAAATTACAGGTTCTTTATCTATAAAATAAGGAAAAGCACTTTTGTTTCAGAGGGTTTGTTAAAGACCGGGTGAGACAATGCTTAGGAAGCGCTGGGCTTCATGGAAAAAAATGCTTTAATCACATAAGCCAGTGGCTGTTATATAAAGTCCCAGATCTAGCTCATTTCAGAGAAGTCTGCCCAACTCTCCAGACAAAAGAGCAATACCATATTTAACTGCACATATCTGTCAACAAGAGTGGCATATAAGCCATCCATTCTAAGTCCTCCCTGCTGCTATGTACATAAACCCTCTTACAGCACATAAATCTGGTCTGTTTCAGTAAATGTTTACTAAATATCTGATATTTGTTATCTTTCATTCCACTTCAACCATGTAAGGACTGTGTACACTAAGATCTCACAGTTGAGTAAAGGAAGCAGAGTCTGTGCCAGATAACTTATATTAAATATATTGAATACCCTTAAAATAATATGCAAGTACAAAAAGGGGTTCATATACAACTTGTAGGAAGAGCATTATTAGTCAAGTTCTACCCTAATGTAGCACAGACCAAACACCCCTCAGTAGGAGTTTCCTGCCTACCACCATTTGTATGAGCGATCCTCAGCTCACCTTGTATCCCAGTAAGGATTTGCAAAAGAGTGGGTTAATATGGAAAGATCCATATCAGAGCCTTTACTTCCTTTGTCACTTCTTATTAGGAAGCAGATGGGTTGATGTCACAGTTGTTGGCATTTTATTGCACAGCTGTGCAAATCTCCTTGGCCATTCAATTGGTCTTGTTAATTTAACCATCTTCCATTATCACTCTTGAGTTAGCATGCTCTTCTGTGTGACTAACTCCACCTTTCACAAGGGAGCATTATTGTATTTGAACTGCAGGTATTGGATCCCTCTGGAAACTTGTGTGGCAGATTGGTTTCCAAATCTATCAACCCAGAGGAAATCATTGCTAGAGTTCTGAGGTCCTTCAAAGGCTCACTCTAGGAATGACAATACCTATTAAAAAACCCAGAGCATCTGGAAGTTTGACTAAACCCAGGGACATTGTCTACAGCTTGATAAATTGCTTCTCTGGACTGGTACTAGAAGCCTTGGCATTCTTTTAATGACTTTGAGCTTGCAGGATGGGTCTTACACATCTCAAGCCACTTATGATGCTCAGACTTGTGCTTTTACTGCTCAGCAAATGGCTTCTGGGCTTCACTGTGCTTACAGAGGGGATTTGATGAGTCACAGGTGGAGGGGTTAGTACCACATTGACAATTCAGTTCGCCTGAGTAGGACAAGCACTGGCTCAAGTTAAGACCTGCACAAAAGAGAAAGAAAGACAGAGAGCCAGCCATGCCTCTTGATATTCTTGTCACTAAGACCGGCACATCCACAAATCCTCTAATTCAGACTTGGCCATGGGAAGTATAATGGCAGACACTCAACTAGAGTGCTTTAAAAGAAAGCTGCAGGAATGGGAAGAGACAAGGATCTCAACTGAAGTAAAATGAATGAACATTCTGGGAAAAGAGGGACATTGCGATGGGCCCTTCAAGAGTGCTGACACCAGGATACTCGATGTGAAGGGAGAAATACTTCAAATAATTAAGGTCACTTTGAAACAGGAGTTGGTAAAAGAGTCCCTCATAATTCACAAAAAGAATAGGCCAAAGGTGAGGGATTTGCAAGAGACAGATGCTAATATAAGATGAGATAACAGGTAGAAGCCACGGAATGTCAGTTTTCAACATGTGACTGATGGGTTTTCATTCAGTTTTGGACCACATGGAAAGATGGCACAAATATTTTCTCTATTTTTCCCTTTCATATTGTTTTGTTAAAGTGCCATCAAACTAGGTGATGGCTGTCCATGCCTTTAAGTCTAGACTTTAGGGTGTAGAGGCAGGCAAATCTCCATGAGTTCGTGGTCAGCCTGGTCTACAGTGTGAGTTCTAGGACAGCCAGGCCTACATAAAGGACCTGGTCTTGAAAAACAACAATCAAAGCACCATCAACTTGTTTTTGTCAACTACTTTTTCCTTACTATTCTTTTACATTTTGTCTTCATTTGTTCTGTTTATGTTATATTTAAAACAAAGTGTCATTATGTAGCCCAGGCTAGCTTCCAACACAGAATCTTGAGAGTTGACCTCTAAAGTGCTATATTATTATGCCTGGCTCTTGCCAATTTTAAACAAAGCAATAGTAATAATTTGTGTGTCATAAATTGGAGAAAGGGGAAAAACATGAAAGGTTGCTGATTGCTTGCTGTTAAATATAGACAGAGATGTTTCCACTAATGAGAGGATGGAGTTTTCTGGATCTTTATGAAGCTACACATAAGAATAAATTTGGCATGGGTACAACTAGTGCTAGAATTTTGTACCCAGGTCCCTTTCCTGCTCTCTGCAGTATTACTTATTGATAACTTGTAGATGGTTAAATGAAACCAGGTCCCCAGAAAGTATATAATAAATGTTTTCTAGTATCTCTCATAAAACAGGAAAAGGTACTTTAATTTTGGAGTCAATAAAACTTTTGTTTTCAAGAGATCTTTTTCCTTAGTCTGTCCTGCTCGATCCAAAGCATTCCTTACCTGACTCTCTGGCAGAGGAGAGAAATTTCACTCTGCAGAATCCTTTAATCCCTTGCTATATTAAGGATGATATTTGGACAAACAGCATCAGCTCCCCATGGGCTTTGATAGAGCAGCAGAATCTCAGGCTTCATATCTAAATCAAGTCTGCATTTTAACAAGATTTCTGGATGTTCTATACACGTGAAGTTTGAAAAACACTGTCCTATTTTTCAAGTCAAAACTTTTCCGAATCTTCTGTATTATTTTGAGCCTGAGAGCTTATGCATTTGGACAATTATTCTTCTCTATCACAGGAAGTATCCTGATATCTAGAACCAATTTCAACCTACTGCCATCCCATGACCATATAAAAAGCTTAAGGCTTTGTCCATAAGGTTTCCAAATGCACAGCTACTATTATTGATGACCGAGGCTCTTTTTGTTTATTATGTTTTGAGATCTGAACCATTGCATTAATGACTTCATCTCTCCAAACACAATGCAAACATTCAAGATATGCACTATAGTTAATTTTCCATAATTCATCACAAAACCACTCTGCTCCCATATGGAGATAAAAAAAATTACTGTTTTGCCAGGGGAAATGCATTTTAAAGTCCACCATTTGACATTTTATTTGAATGTGATTTTACAGTCTCATACTTCATAAAACTTGAATTTTATAAGTGATTCTCTTTCTCTCTCTCTCGCTCACACACACACACACGTACACAAACACACACACATTATCTTTGATGCACAAATGAATGTTGGGCCATGACCTAACAGTATGCTTTCCAAACAAACACTATAGACTCAAGCCTGACCTTCTTTCTTCCAATTATTTTGAACTGCTTGAGGTCCAGAGATGGTTTCACAGCAGAACACTTATGTCTAGCAGTTCATCTAAAGATCAGAGTGAGGAATGGGATACAAAGACTCAGAGAAATCACTCAGAATGTCTCAGCAAAATTTATCACTGAATTTGAAAAGCCACTACTGTGTCTTAAAAATCCTCAAGACTCTGGCATTGATACTACACAGTCTTATACCTTTGCACGACTTTCAGACCTGTGTGTATTTTGGATCCGTTCTAATTGTAGGCTTCTAATTATGTCACATGATTTAGGTAGGCATCAAAATATTACTTGTTTTCTTGCAACCATTTCTCCATGCTACTTCCCTGAAATATCTGTCTGCTTTGATCCACAAAGCAGTTCCATTTCTTTTATTGAAAATAATTTCTCCGTCTTGGAAATTTATTTGGATAAAAAGACACTAAATCTTTTTAGTAGTCTTTAATCTACTAAAGAAGGTTTACTCTTAAGGGTTCCTAAGTCTTCTCATGAGCTTCTCTGGAGCCTTGGTGGTCATTACTAAGAGTACCATATATGGTTTTGCCACAGTGTATAAGCAACTACTCCCATCCACCATTTAACAGACTGATTGCATGTGGATGGGTGTTTTTTAAATACTTATTTTCTTTCACCAGACAAATCTAACCCACAATAGGGATAAGTAAAATTAAATGGATTATTTATTTCATGGTTTCCTTTCCTTTACTGTGCCAAATGTTTGGTGACTATAACCAGTGACCCAAATGTGCTATTATTCTCAAATGCATTGATTATGGAACTCTTTTCCATAAAGTTCATTATAAGAGTAATGTTTTTTAGAACAGAAATAAAGATTTGCTAACAGTGCCTAGGAGACCCATAGTGCCCACACGAAAATGAGTGCTAAGAGGGAGTTACAAGCTAAATTTTTAGAAATGAAGTGCTTGAATCAAAACGCTTTCGAAGTGCCATTTATATGCCTGAAAGGCGGGGAGTCAAATGGTTCTTAATATGATTCTCTAAGAAATTAACTCATATCTAATTTATATCTACTGTGAACATCCCAATAACATTGGCCTACAATTCTCAGGCATTGCCGACTGATTGGAACAGGATATTATTAGTAGGTTAAAACTACTACTAAGTGCTGATTATGATGATAGTGAGAGGTAAACCCAGTACAAACAGTTGCCAATCCCACTGAAAACCAAAACTTGGTTAAGTTATGAGTGAACTAAGCTACCTTAATGTACCACTATCAAAAATACATTGTGTTGTCAGCAATTAATCTCTTATTATTCGCATTGTTTTCCATGGTTTAATGTCTTGGTATATTTTCATATTATTTATGAAGTAAAATTATAAAATTGAACATTGAGTTAAAAAATACTGACAATAATGAGAGAAAAACCTAGCCAGGCAGCGGTGGCGCATGCCTTTAATCCCAGCATTTGGGAAACAGAGGCAGGTGGATCTCCGTGAGTTCGAGGTCAGCCTGGTCTAATTCCAGGACAGGCTCTAAAACTACAGAGAAACCCTGTCTCCAAAAAATAGAGAGAGAGAGAGAGAGAGAGAGAGGAGAGAGAAAAACCTTTTTAAAATACCACGTTGTGCAATAAAATAATGTCCCATTTGTAAGGACATGTTCAATTATTATGCATCTGTATTTAAAGGTGACATTCCTACTTAGATTCTGGTAATGCTTTTATTTACTGATATTTGGAAACAAAAGTGTCTCCAACTCATGTTTTCTATAGATTTATTTATAAATGTACATACATAAATGTGATTCCTGATCAGAAGTGATGTCACGGCATGAGTTCATGTCATTTTCATTCTTACAGGTGAATTGCAATTAATTTGTGCTTTTTGTATTCATATCCTATTTAAATTTAGCATGTAGGTTGTAGGTTTTGGTGATACAACCAAATATAATGTAATGACTCAGATTTAGGAATTTTATGATAAAAAATATAAAAGGCAACTTTGATTAGTGAGACATTAATGAAGCACTGCAATACACGGCTACCATCTGATGTGTTCTAAAGGAAATCTAATTATTTTCATTATGAATGCTATGTAAGTCAGGTTATCCACATTTGCATTTATTTTCTCTTAGTTCTTAATCACTCTGAGAGACTGCTAAGCTTTCCTCTAGAAGAAATTGAAAGTAAGGAGAAAACTAGGTCTGTTTTAAGTCAATCCTACACAGTCAATCGAACTTTCTTTTTAACTTGCCTGCCCCAGCTCACTCAGAGAAGACTGTTCTTTCATCTTGAAAAACAGAGGGTATGAGAAAATGCATTTGCCTTCCACTTGGAATATTTTAGCCTGAGCTAACAAAAATGATATGGTTTGGCTTTTGAAGACTAGCAGTAGCCAAGAAATACATTTAATGTGCTGTATCATCGTGTTAGATACCAAAACCCTGGGGATCAAAGTGACCTTAAATGCTTTACTCTTGAATTCCAAGGCTTTAGGAAAGCTCTGCAAATGTGTTCAAATCACTAATTTTCTCACCACACAGCCCCTTATGTCTGCTCATGAAAGCACAAGATGGCATGCAGCTAAATGATATTCATTTTTAATCATTACTATTTAAAACTTATCAAAAGTTAATATTATCCCTCCTGTGCAGTTTATGAGTTTATATGAATTATGGGAGTTGGGACTCATTTTCTTTAATGGTGTATCTACTAGAAGGTCAGTTTCACCCAAGTAGCTGACCCCACATCTAGAAATATATAAATAAAACAATTGGAGTTGATGGATTATCAAGTTTAAAATAATACAAGACAACAGAAAGTTCTAGGGGTGGGTATGGGAGGAGCTTAGATGAGGAATTAAGGTAAATATTATAAAAATGTCATATGAAATTTGAAAATAATTTAAAAATTTAAATAATAAAAAACTAAAAAAAATGCAATGTTTTCCCTTGTAATGCACTTCTATAAAGCAGCTATTATTTTATTGTTATCCTAATTTATAAAGGAGAAAATGGAGAATAAATAAAGGCAAAGCAATTTTGCTAGACATGAAAAATATGTTATGAAAAACCTCTGGGCAAACCTCAAATGTTCTTATAAAATTTTAAAACTCTGTTTCTAAAGTATTTATTTAGTACATAGGCAGATGTATAATAGGGGTGTGTGTGTGTGTGTCCTCATAATGCATAAATACCTGGATAAATCAGCATTATAAATAACTATTCACTCAAATCAACAAGTGCATTAAATCATTATTTTATGAACACAATGATTTTATTGAGTGCTTTTTCTCTAGCAGGTATTGCCCAGAAAACATTGTCAAACCTGCAAATGTTGTTCTTAATTTTTTCACTAGATGAATGAGTAACAAGCATTGCCCACGCTATATTACTGAAATGCCTCCCATTTTCTAATCCCTGTCTGTGATTGTGTATGATTCACAGTGATGAATGAGAAGATGGTCAGAACTGCAGAAGGGAGGGGGGAGAGGAAACTGGAAAGGTAGAAATGATCTTCAACCTTAGTTCTTTGTATGGAAAATATTTGGGGACTCATTGCTCCTCTCTTGCTTTGAAGTTGTTTACCCTTTGTTTACATTACAAAATGGGCACTTGGCCTCTTTTTAATGTATTGCTTGTTTTATGTGCCCTAGCAGGGTTGTGCAGTGGGGAATACTGTCTTTGTGACAAAATGGTAACCATTCCTCATACAGTCACATGGCAGATAAGGGACTTTAAGCACATTATGTAATCTTTCATAGTCTTAGGCTTTTTTGTTTTTCCATCAAGTTTGGATAGGCATAATTCGTTCACAATATGGGCTGTCAAAGCCTAAAACAATGTTAATAAATACTACTCCCCTATAAAATAATTGTAAATATTGATATAAGAAATTATTTTATTTTAGAGTTCCTAGTGGGAAAAGAGTCATTTTTAATATATTTGTTATTTCAGAATTGTTACCATCATCTTCATGTGCTAGCCAAGTGGTTCTCAAGGTTTTCACATTCCATCCAAGATACAGTTATCCAAGATGCTCATTAAGAGCAAAAACAAGTTCCTCTCTCAAGCATCTTGATTATTACGCTCACAAGATGATAATCCCAGATTCATAGTTTTTGAGGCTCTGGCTCTCAGCGAAAGGGATGGTGTCTAGAATCTGTCCAGCAGCCTTGAATTCGATCTACTGGTGGTAATTACTATTTCCTAAACTCTTCCCATGGGAACTGATTGTGACTTCCTGTTTCACAAATACCCCATTTGATGCTTATGTATGACAAGTCCAATTTTGGATACATTTCTAGGTTCCTTGTTTGATGGCTTCTAGGAACTATTGCCCTTTATTTTACTGTAAATTATTTTTTATCAAAGACTGAACTATCTCATACCTGAGATATTTCTATAAAAAAGCAGACAATCATTAGATTGCATTTGAGATACCAGTTTGGACCATGAGATCTTAGTATCAGGAGAAGTACAACCTTTAAAAAATATCCTTGTCCTTTGAGGAAGACACCCTACTTCTTAGGATTGGAATGAAAATTTTACTGGAGTATGGATTCTGTGCTGAGAATTTGTCTATGGTGCCATTGACTTACCACTAGAACTTACTTACGATCTTGAAATTTATTTTCAAATCAAAGTTTCAAAAGAAAGTAGGCATTTCATTAAAAAAGATCTCTAGATCAACTCATTCTAATAAAATAAAGTCAATTAAAACTCCACAATTGTGTTTCAATGTAGTATATGGTGTTCGTTATTTAATAACAAACCAAAGGCAAGGAACTTCACCAGTTTCTAATTTGTTATGCTAATTTTGAAATTAAGGGACTAGTTTCCAGAATTGTAACCTTCAACTATCCATATAAAAATATTTTTAAAGACAGAATGTGACATTTCTTTACATGCCATATGTAAAGACATAGTGCATTGCTTTTGCTTGAGGGACATATTTTGGGCTACGTTAGATGACTCTATTAATTATTAATATACAATAGATTCTGTTGCATATATCTCTTAAAATACTTTTTACAGTTTAATATGTACTATTCCTTGAACTCAAGGTTTCTATGCTAGTATGTTAAGAGTCAAGGATTGAAAGGATCATTATAACAGTATGCCCTTATTACATGCCTGAGAATATTCACTGATGAGCAGCATAGGGGGCCCAGAAACTGTTAAATGAATAGTAGCATTCACTTGTCAAATGAATGTACTGTGTATTTTCAAGGCACACTATCCATTCAGTTCTACTCAAAATTACTAGAACCAGTAGCATTTTTGAGAGTTCCAAAATCTTCAATGAGAAAAAAAAAGAGATGTTTTTTGAGATGTGGGATGTGAGTACTGAAGAACTAATTACTCATTTCTTCACGATAGCTTCTTTGCTGACATGAAACAAAACATGTTAAAATTCAAATATTCAATATTGGGGGAGGTCTCATATCACTCAGCACTAAACTAACCACTTGAATATTTTTTCTTCTTTTATCATATCTTATATGATCATCATATAAAATATGATAAAAGAAGATCATAATCTTCCCCATCTATGAAACATGATCACCTTATCTAGAGTCATGTGATAATGTGATCATGTTTCATAGATGGGGAAGATTCACAAGCACATAGATCTACATCTGAACCCCATGTGCACCACTTCCTACTTCTAAAAGGAGGATTCTGTACCTTTCCCTCAGCCTTTGACACCTTGTGTGCGTCTACTTGTGTGCGTCTCTAATGATACCTCCCTTATGGTGAGGTTGAGAGGTTTCAGTAAACTTCAAAATGCTTAGATTGCTAGTTCACACATCACACTGTCATTGCAGGTTCTGATAAATACAGAGGCCAGCTGCCACACAGGTGTTCAGAAACAGCTGTGTTTTGTTTCCGTTTTGTGCAGTCGTGTGTGCTTCCTCTTACAGATGGATATACAACTGATGACATTGAGTTTTACTGGCGTGGCGATGATAACGCAGTCACCGGGGTGACGAAGATCGAGCTCCCTCAGTTCTCCATTGTAGATTATAAACTCATCACCAAGAAGGTGGTCTTCTCCACAGGTTTGTAGCAGGGGGCGGGGGTGTGTCAGCAAAGGAAACTTCAGCACATTTTTTTAAGGATTTCTTTTCTTGGGACTGTTTCCTAGGAACCAACAATATAGAAGCCATACTATAGCTCCTATTTCCCAAGAGGTCCTATAGTGCCATTCAGAAACACACAGGTATTTTCTGGAAGGCAATTTCAAGCAGAACCCAGCCTTTCCCCTCTTCTGTCATTTGCCAGAGACAAGGAAAGACAGAGGAATGAGGAGCTGGATCAGACATAGGTGGATTTTTTAATCACATTTTTTGTCAGTTATTATGGTTTGCCAAGGGCAGTTCATTCAGCATCTGTCACTGTAGCCTGGCATCCTCTAAACTCAGTAGCCTAGAAGGCCACATTTTTCTTAGAGGATGGGATTTTCATTAGCTCCACCTATTCTTTGTGCTAAGGTCTTCCAAATGTTGA
Source organism: Ellobius talpinus (assembly GCA_001685095.1). Classification (NCBI taxonomy): domain Eukaryota; kingdom Metazoa; phylum Chordata; class Mammalia; order Rodentia; family Cricetidae; genus Ellobius; species Ellobius talpinus. Next base: position 27,364 of record LOJH01008387.1, read on the forward strand.
GATGACCGGGTCCCCTTATCACTTTGTCTCTTACATCTGAGATGTTGTGAGTGGCCGCATGAGCTCACGTGCAAAGGATGTAGTAAAGCATTCATTTGCTAGAAACTTCTTTAGTGAAAGTAATAAGCTTGCTGGAACATTCCTCTTGGTGTTTTTTCTTGTTGAAATGAATCCAACAGGCACATAAATAACTATTGCTGTAGATTTGGAGAATCGACTTTCTGCTAAGGATTCAGAAACTTGTAGACCTGTAAACCACTTCCAGCAAAATCTGTGTTGTGATTTCGTGAAAATGCAAAATTGTCTCTAGCCTAAGAGGAGTGAAAAAAAAAACAACCTAGAAGCTTTCTATAAGCCTGGGGTTTCTAAATCCCTATAACTAGGTGGAGAGGACTTCCTTGTCTTGCTTGCTTTCTGCAATGTGAACCTTTTACTCTCCAAGGCTATATACTCCTATGTGTCTTTTCTGAAATGTTAACTCCCCAGAGTTTTACAATCAAAGGACAAAAACATGTGGTTTTTTTGGACTGGGGGGGGCAGGGTAGGGGCTGTTGTTTGGGTTTTTTTGATAGCCTAGTACATACTAAGAGCTATGTCCTTAGGATGACATTGATTCTTTATATCCCAAAAAAATCTTATTTAAAAGTGGCAATCTCTACATTTTCGTGAGTGATTTCTTCTTTTTTCTTTTTTTTAGACTAGTGGTTCTCAGCATTCCTAATGCTGAGCTCCTTTAATACCGCTTTTCACATGGTGACCTCCAACCATAACATTATTTCCATTGCTACTTCATAACTCTAATTCTGTCACTGTTTAGAATAGTAATGTAGGCATATGCTTGTGGTTTCCAATGGTCATAGGTGGCCCCCGTGAAGGGGTAATTTGACCCCTAAAGGAGTCATGGCTCACAGTTTGAGAATCACTGCTTTAGACTATAATACAAGCAATTAAATTGCTAAAGAAACAAAAAAAAAAGGAAACAGAGTGAAAACCCATGAAGAGGCCTGGGTACTGATCACAGACAGAAGATGCCTACAATGGTTTCTGAAGATGCTTTTACTACCATTAGAGCCTACAGCCTTATTCTTATATTTAAAAAAATACAGGCTAAATGTAGTAAGAGTTGAAAGAGGGAACCAAGTGACTTCTAAATTGCACTGCCCTGGGGCTGGAGAGATGGCTCAGTGGTTAAGAGCATTGCCTGCTCTTCC
>LOJH01008388.1:317-14393 GCA_001685095.1 Ellobius talpinus
TTTTGTTCCTCACTACATATATTTCCTCTACTGTATCTTCAGCACTTGAGATTCTCTTTCCTATCTCTTGTATTCTACTGTTTATGCTTGCATTTGTGGTTCCTGATTGATTTCTCATAATTTCCATTTCTGTAATTCCCTTGGTTTGTGTTTTATTTATTGTCTTTATTTTGGTTTTCAAGTCTTGAATCGTTTCTTTCATTTGTTTGATTGCTTTTTCTTGTTTTTTTTTAAGGGATTTGTTGATTTTTTCCAATTTTTGGTTTGTCTTTTCCTCCATTTCTTTGAGGGAATTTTTCACTTCCTCTTTAATAGCCTAGATTTATTTTTTAGGTCATTTTCTTCTGCTTCATCTATATTTGGGTGTGCTAGTCTTGTTGTTGTAGGGCCACTAGCTTTTGTTGGTATTGTGTTGCTCTTTGTGGTGTTGAGTGTGTTCTTACCTCATCTACCCATCTTTTCCTCTGATTGGTGTAGTTGGGGCTGTCTGTGTCTCTGGTGATCAATCTTTCAGGTGCCAGTGGATCCAAGGCTCAGATGGTTGCTCTTTGTGGTGCAGTCAGGGCCACAGTTCCAGTCACCCTGGAAGTCACTCGGAATTGCTCAGTGCTCATGTGGATTGCTCTGCAATCCTGGGGGGGTCATTTGAGCCCCATGGAGGTTGCTTGCTTGGGCTGTTCCCACTGAGGCCACTGCTTTGGGCCTGGTCTGGCAGAGGTCGCTGGCTCAGGCCTGCTCTGGCAGAGGGCACTATTTCAGGCCAGAGGAACTAATTTTGAAAGATCTGAGAGAACAGATTCCAGGACGATGGTCTTCAGGAAAGGACCCGTGATGGAGATGAGCTGGTGACTCCAGGCAGAGATGAGGTCAGAATATGGAGACTTACTACTTGCGAATGTGGTCCATGGCCAGGACCACCACTGGGGAGTTGGTCAGAAGTACAGATGCTTCATCTGAGAGCCATTAAACCAGAATCCCTAGGGAGAAATCCCTCTAATAACTTTGTGTGAGACTCATTTATTACAGTACTGAAGCCTCTAGAAAAGTTGAAAGTATAATTAAAAAAAACCCTTCATTTTCTTGAGTTATTTGATATCTGAGTGCTGACTGATGTCCTATTATCTACAGTATTTCAATGTACATTTTTTATAATGAAGAACATCCTCAATGAAGGAATGGTGGTACATCCTTATAATCCTAGTTCCTGGGTTGTTGAAGAGAAAGCATCAGATATTGAAGACCAGCCTCAGATAGGTAGTGAGTTTGAGGCCAGACTAGGCTACATAAGATATTGGCTCAAAAAAATAAGAGAAGGGCTGGGGGGATGGCTCAGTCAGCAAAGTGCTTGCCATGCAAGCAGGAGGGGCTGAGTTTGATCCTGCAGAACTCCTATGGAAAAAGGAGGCAATGCAGCACATGCCTGACAATCATGCACAGGCAAGGGAGAGATAGAAGGATCCCAGGCTTAATTGGCCACCCAGTCTAGTCAAATTATTGAGTTTAAGGCTTAATAAGAGACTCTGTCTCAAAAAAATAAGGTGGAAATTAATTGAGAAAGACAGTTGAGGTTGGTCTTTGGTTTTACATATATCCATATCCACATATAAATGGACACCTATACCTACACACATGAGAGAGAGAGAGAGAGAATTTTCCTACCTACTAATAAAACAATCAACATACTTAAGAAACTGACAAGGATATTTTGATGTGTGACGTCTTCAGAGCCCATTCAAAACATTCTAGTTGTTCCAATAATGCATTTTTGCAGAAAAAAATCTATTTACCAATTGTATATTTGATGTACTTCCTGGGTCCCTTTAGATTCCTTCAGTCGGGAACAATTCCCATCTTCCCCTTGACTTTCGAGACGGAGCGTCTGAAGATGGTGGCAGTTATTTTGGGTTTGTGTGATGCTTCCTCATGGTTAGATCGCATTTACACCTCACAGGCAGGACTAGAACAGAGCCACCTGTGCATCCTTCCATATCCTCTCCTCCATCCCACCCAGGGCCACATGATTCCAGTTTGTCCCTTGCTCGAGATGCTTGCACTCATCACTTAATTAAGATGTAGCCTGCCAGAAAACAAAGTTATTCTTTTCCTCTAATTAATAAGCATTTTTACAGCCAAGAGGTTTGAGATTGCATAATTATCTTAATCCTACCTGCATTTTAATTTATTCACATTTTTGTATCTACCTGTGTTTCCAGTTTTATTCCATGGACTTTAATCCCATCACTGCTACTGTTAAGTGGGCTCCCTGGTGGCCAATGGGAGCTTGGTAGAGCTTCCCCTTGTCACGGTGTCATGTCACCATTATCCTTTGTTTGCCTCCTTAGTTTCTTGAATAACATTTTCCAGACTCACTCTGTACATGTCTTATATCTAGAAGCAGTCATTTGTCTAAGGGACCTTTAGCTTTTAGTGGAATATGGTCTTTAGTAGCTATGATCTGGACACTGGACACATCTTTTTCTGCTGGAATAGCTCTTCTTCTAGGCTTTCTCTGAAGACAGAGCTAAGAAACTTGCTTTAAATTGTGCTACCTTTAAATTTATTCCTTATATTTTTCTCAAACTCATGAAATCTACTAGGTTACCTCCACACACCCAATTCTAACTCAACTCCACAAAATTCATTCTGTGTTTCTTTCAGTGTTTATAGCCAGTTTCTCAGTAGTGATGACCCTGGACATCAGTGTTGTAGGCTGTCACTAAGAAGTGCCACAAACTGAGTGGTTTTGATAACAGTATCTTATTTTCTCATCGGTCCAAGATACACACAAAGCTGTTGGCAGGATGGGTCCTTTCTGTTGCTGTGAGATTCTGTTCTGTGCTTAGGCCCTTGCTCCTGGAGTTCACGACAGAATTTTTGCACGCCTAGCTTCTCAGTTGGCTGGCATGGGGTTTCAGTGCTCAGAGAGGCCAAGAACACAGAGGTCCCCTCAGGGGTAGATGTGCCCATCTTCACATGGACACTCTCCAATGTATGGCATGTTTCTATGTCCAACTTTGCTTTTTCCATCAGAACGCCAGTGAGATGGAGTAGGGGCTCTCCTGTTATGGGCTGGCTTCATCTTACCTAGTTCTATCTACAATGTCTCCATTTCCATATAAGGTCACATTCTAAGGATCTTGGGGTTGACGGTATCACTATGTGATTTGGGGGAGACACAATTTGGTCATCAATGTCTGGCTTCTGTTCTCGTCAATGTTTATTTGATAATGGCCCTTCAGTTGATCAGCCTTCTGTCTTGCCTCTACCTTTGTCTCTCAGGGACTTTGAACACTCTTGTCAGGCTACTGCCCTACCCTCCATATGGTGGTTTTTGCTCCCCCTGGGATCTGATACTCCAAGCCCATCACCATCTCTACGGAGGCCTTCTCACCTTGTTTGGACCTGAGGTTTTCACACCAGGTTCTTTCCATCACCTAGTCCTGGATCTGAAACATGCCAGGCTGCTCTCAGTCACACAGATGTCCTCCTCAGTCAGTTTGGTGCGCTCAGCCCACACTGCTCAGACACTGGCATTCCTCACATTGTCCTTCTCCTGTGGGTGCCCTGCTTCCTTATGAGAGCTCCAGCAACATTGATAGGGCATTCCTGTGCTCGTCAGCTAGCTGCAGAATGCAATGTTCAAGAAGGAAGAGTATGAGAGAAAGTAGAGGAGGCAGAAACAGGGGGAGGAACAACCAGACCGTGTATCTCAGTGCCTCTCTCTCTTCAGCTGCCATTATAGCATGGCTGACAACCATGCTGCCTGCAGGGGTGGAGGAGGGTAGATCCAGGAGGGACTTTTCAGCAGTAGCAAAGAGTCTCTCTCTGGTTTTCTTTTCCTAGGGAGTTGATGAAAATAAGCTTATCTGGACAGAAATGCTGTGGCGAACAAGGTAAATTAGATGCAAGCTCATCGAAGAATCCTTAGAAACCAAACAAATGCCACAAACCCCGCTCTCCTGAGTGCACCCCTTCAGCTGTCAGCACGCTGAAGTCTCTCCTTTCTACGGTGACAACACATTCTCTGTCAGGCTGCCATTTGCACCTCGGATTGGCTGTCCTCGTCTAGCCATGCATCAGGCCTTTAAGTTCCTATGACTCCCGATTCACACCCCGACCCCGTGCCATCTGCCTCGGCTCTGTTCTGCTTTGCATTTGCATACACCAAGAAAGAAGGCCCTTCAGAACTCAGATATAACTTGATCTGTGCTGTGAATGCCCCTCTGGTTACTTTGTCGGGAGTGGGTTTGGAGAAGCCGGGAGAATCCAGCAGGACAACCTGGGGTCGCGGAGCACCTAGTCCCAAGGTTGGCAGCGTGGATGGAGAGGCAACGGGGGAATTGAAACGAGCGAGTAGTGGGTTGTGTTTGTGAGGCAGGGCTGGATGGAGGCTCCAGTAGGCTGGATGCTGGAAGGAGGGAAGGACAGCAGATGGCACAGATGATATAAATCCAGACCTTCTGGAGGAGCTTTATGGATGGCGGTCACAGAAGCCTGGGGGAGAAAAGTGTGTGGGAAAGAGGGTGTCTAGGAATTCCATTTGGGGTGAGTTCTGTTTGCATTCCTCAAGCACTATATCAAAGAGGAGTTAAATATGTCTGTATAGTGGGACAGGGCAGACAAGCCAAGTCTATGTCATTGACTGAGGAGGAGTCCTCCCAGTAGGATTAGCTTCAGGGTGACACCTCACCATGACACACTACAGGAGGTTGGGAATGAGGTCTCAGGCAGACCTGCAAACACTGGCTCTGTAGTAGCCATCCAGGGAAGATCGTTAGGCTGATGGTCAGCACTGGTCTGAAACCAATGCTGTGGAAGAGGAGCTGACAGCTCAGTGTGCATTGCTCCTCAGGATGGCCACTCACACGTGGGACCACTGCCAGGCTCCTCAGTCTTAAGTCCCAAGCTGAGGGACAGACTTTTCTCCCACTTTATGGTGACTTCAAAGCTAGTGCCAGAGCTGCAGGTCTCAGAAGACAGCTCTTGTCATGCTTTAACGGGGAGACCCCACGATCCCATGCCATTAGTGGCTGACCCAATAAGTGAGGGCACATTAGAGATTGCAGATCACTGTCACCCTGTCTAATCAGCTCATCAGCTCTTAAAGGGTGGGAGCACTTTTAATAGGTTATTTTACAGACAAAGAAACAAAAGGTTTAGAGGTCTTTTGTCTGAGACATAACAACCAGGACACAGTCGAGTCAGGACCGGCTGCTTCTAGAGCCTCTGCCCCACCCTTCACCTCCATCAGAACTCAGGAAGCCCTTAGGCACTGTCAACACGTGTGGAGCTTTGGATGGTAGGCTTTCCTCAAGCAACCAGCCAGGTGCTACTTTATGATGGGACTGATGTCCTGTTCTATGACCTCAGACTCAGCAAGTCCCTTGGCAGCGGCTGCACTTGTTGGCTCAGATCTGCCAGTCCTGAGCCTTCAGCTCAGGCTCTCATAACCCTTTGGCGTCAGTTCCTCCCGGCATCCCACCTTCCTGATCACCTCTCCCAAGGGAGGACTCCCTGATTCCTCTGCCCTTTGTGTCCTTCCCTGGGGACCTCCAGACTGCAATAGGCCTGAGTGCTCCCAAACCTAGCCCCTGTGTATCTATGATACATTCTTCTCTACCAAGCAGGGAAGCATGCTGCAGCCACATGTGGCTCTCCAATGGAATTCCGCTTCTGCAATTGCCTCCATGTCAGACACCCACATTCAACATCTCCCCTTGGACCCTGGACACCCAGTTCAGCTTTCTCTGAAACAGCAGAAGCAAGATGAGCAAATATGGACGGAGTCAGGGACTCTTGGGGTTGTAAAGTTCCCCTGCTTCGGTGGCTATCTGAATGTATTCAACCCTTTCCTTGCTAACCTCACATCAAGCTGCCCCAGCACAAGCCTCACTACCTCCTGGAAACCCACTCCTTGGGATAATGCACATTCATTTTTCCTTTAAAAATTAGCTCCTACCCCCTTTACCCCCACCTCGTGCTGTGCTGTCCACTCAGTGCAGCAAAGACACAACCTTTACCTTGAGCTCACCTTCTTCGTTAGAAACAGCTTTCTTACCCCAGTGTCATCTCCTGTGGCCTCCTCTCTCTTGCCCTACTCTCCAAGATATGGCCCAGCATCTTTGTTACAGAATCCTTCCTTTTCTCCTTGAGACAGGGTTTCTCTGTGTCACCCTGGCTGTCCTAGAGCTCTCTCTGTAACCAGGCTGGCCTCGAATTCACAGAGATCCACCTGTCAGAGGCTTTTTAAACTCTCCACTACCCGGCAAAAGTCACACAAAACCCAGAAGTGGTTCCTGAATGGTCTGTGTGCCCTGCACTGATCTAGAACACTGCACTGGTGCCTTTTCCTGTCCCAATGAATTCTGGGAGCTGAGTTCCAGGCGGAAACTTCAGAAGGGATCCATGGAGCATAAGGTTGGGTCTGTTGCACTGCATTGCTCTGGGCTAGATAAATCGTAATCACCAGCCGATGTGGCTAAGTAATCAACACACTACATAACACAGAAGGTGCTCCTCTCAAGCTCCCCTGACTAATCCCCAGCAGAAAATGCTAATCCGCAGCACATGGCGGTCTTTAGTTTTCCTAGAAAGGAAGTGTTTCCTTCAGTCACGTAATAGCTTTCCCTAAGATAATAATGAAGGGATGTGGGTTTAAAATGGCCTAGGACTCTCAAGTCTTAGCGGCAAAATGAAGCTCCGGCTGCATGGAAATCGCTTGAATAACTGCTGACCAGCTGGTTTTGCCGTCATTGAATTAACTGTTTACAAAGATGGAAATTTACCAAATTAAATTTTAGTGAGTGATTTCTGTTTACATTAATTGAAGAAGTGAAATCATTGTGGATGTGATAGATAGACTGTCCCATGGGGCTGGGGTGACATTGGTAGAGTTCTGTGGAGCTAAGCAGAGCCACAAGAGAGAGAAAGACTTGTTCCTGGTCAGTAGGAAGCCATCCATGGAGTGGGAGAGAGGAGACCTAAGGCTAGAATCTGCAGGTCATGGTCAAAATGCCAGGTTTCCCACTCTAGGCTGAGATGACCTAGGTATCACTATTTGCAATTCTCTGAGCCTCAGTTTCCTTATCTGTAAAATGGGAACAGAGTAAAGATGCCAAATAGATTCCATCTATGAAGGCACTTGCTTACCAATAAAGGTCTATGTAAACATGATTGGCAGTTATTCAGTAATTTCCAGTCTCAGGAAGTCGAATGGGAACAAATGAGAAACCAAGCAGAATGGTCCCTCTGACAGTCTCCTTTGGGAGGGAGGCAGATGAAACAGGCTACTTCCTCACTTGTGGGAAGGATAGGAATCTGAGGACCTAACATGCTTCTGCCTGGGTTCCACTGGATATGACCAAGCAGCCAATTAGTCCAGCAAGCTGATGGTCATCTAGGCTGATCAGCGTTCACCACACAATGCAATGTCAAGTAAAAGCAACAGATGGGAAGACAGTTGGACTTCTCAGTCCTCAGCGAGACTGAAGATATCACCACAAATGGCCCTTTGTTAAGTAGGTAGCGGCTATGTGTGGTAGACTATTGTTAAAAATAGCCACTCTCTTTCCTACATCATCCTCAGGCAAGCTTACCTGCTTTTGTTTTTTTCCAGTAGCTGCTGCCTTTCCACCTTGGATAGGCTCAGGACAGAGCCTAGCATGGTCAAGAACTCATTCTAGACCAAGCCTTAGCCTAAAGCAGAACAATTCCAGCTTTGCCTGTATCGGACACTGCTCAACTGACCTACAGACATGGGAGAAATAAATGCTGGGCTTCCTATGGCAGAGATTTGTCACTGTTGTGACATAGGAAGAGTTGACTGATACCAGGAGCTTCCTATTTACTGGCTCATCCCATCTGCAGAAAACCTTCATAGTACAGAGAGGTCAAAAGATTGCTTTCTTTTATTAACTTTTTTTAGGGGAAGAAATTGAAGCTCAGAGAGACTAACAGACCTATTAAGTAGTTAAGCCAGCCTTTCAGAGTTTTCCTATGCTCTAGGATGACTTCTCTGCTGGGGGATCTGGGAGCCGAGAGATGCCCTTGGGTACCAAGGGTGGAAAGATAAACTTCCTACCCTCCATCATTTCACCCAAGGCTCATCTGTCAGAGGGGCTGGAAGGGCTGAGTGACCTCCCAGGGACAGCTAATGATTGGTCTACAGTTCACATTATGGCATTGCCTGTGACTTGGGTTGGTGCCCAAGTATCACTGGGCAGTGATAGAAGGCAGTTTGTCATGTGTAAATTTAACAGGCAATAATGCCAGCTACTAAATTGTATATCATTCTTAACGATGTTGTCAGCCCCTAATCAGTCTAATTTATATTGTCAACATGATGTAATGGTCCCACGAGGCATGGGCCTTCACAAATACAGGATCCAATAGTGTCAAAGACCAAAGTGAATTTCCACCAGTTGCAACTGAAAATTAAAACAGGATTGCTGACTTCTGTTTCGGAGATCAGGGAGGATGTATAGGAAACACCCAGCCTGGCCCAATACCTACTAGGCATGCAGCTGGTACTGCTGTGAGATGCCAAGCAACTAAGCTAGAGCTGGTGCTGGGAATCCTGTTCTTAGAACGTCAGAGGTGTGCAGTGGGCTCCAGAAATACCACGGGTGTCATCCCTTCCTGCTTTCTGTTGTTTCTCTTGAGAAAAGTGCTGTAAAGTTTCCCATGGTGCTGTCATGTGGGTCCTGGGAGCTGGAGCAGAGGAGAAAGATATTTAGGAATAGGCACTCTCCTATTCTATATCTATACTGCTTCAGGAAGGAAGCCCCAGCTTGGAAATGACAGTGTCTTTGTCACTGTTCTATTGTTGTTATGAGACACTATGACCAAGGTAACTCTTAGAAAAGAAAGCATTTGTTTAGGAGCTTGCTTACGGTTTCAGAGGGTTAGTCCATTATCATGGTGGTGTTAAGCAGACAGGCATAGCAGCTGAGAGTTTTACATCTTGATCCACAGGCAACAGGCAGACACACACACACACACACACACACACACACACGCATATACTGGGCCTGGTGTGGGCTTTTGAAACCTCAAAGTCAGCTCTGAGTGTCACACCTCCTCCTACAAGGCCATGCCTCCTAATCTTCCTAATCCTTCTCAAACAGTTCTACTCCCTGGTGACAAAATGTTCAGATATATGAGCTTATGGGAGCCATTCTCATTCAAACCATCACAGGCAGCATCACTACCCGGTTAGTAGAACCAAAAATCTGACCTGGATCCTTGACTCCTCCCTCACCATCTCCAATCTGTGCCATTTCGCTCACCCACAGTTACCACCCTTATGCAGGTTACTACCCTATGGACCTCCTTAGCCCATATTTCTGATCCTTCCCTCTGCCCAGTGGCCAATGCCATGGGTTTAAGTCTGTGTTGTAATTTGAATCTGAACCATCTCCCACAGGCTCATGTTTGGATTGCTCATTCCCCTGACTGTGGTACTAATTTGAAGGGTACAGTGGAGTCTTTCAGAGGTGTATGTGGGAGACCTGGCTGGCATGAGTAGATCATGGTGACATATGCTTTTAAACCCAGCATTCAGGTGGATTGCAAGGAAATGGGGGCCAGCCTGGTCTACATAGTGAGTTCCAAGCCAACCAAGACTGCATAGTCTTGAGATCCTGTCTCAAAAGAAAAAATAAATTAGCAACCCCCATCTCCATAAAAAAAGAGACGGTCACTGAAGGTGAGCCTTTAGAGTTATTCCTGCCCTGGTCCCAGTCTGCTTTCTGTGCTCGAGGACTGCAGTTATGTAATGAGCCTTTTTCTCTTGCTCCCAACAGCTTATCTCCTCACCACTAAAATATTTCTGAACACATGAGTCTAAATAAACCTCTTTCCTCCTTTGGTGGTTTGAATGAGAATGGCCGCCATTGGTTTGAATGAGAATGGCTACCATTAGTTTGAATGAGAACAATTGCCATTGGTTTGAATGAGAATGGTCACTATTGGTTTGAATGAGAATGGCTATCATTGGCTTGAATGAGAATGGTCACCATTGGTTTGAATGAGAATGGCTGCTATTGGTTTGAATGAGAATGATTGCCATTGGTTTGAATGAGAATGACTACCATTTGTTTGAATGAGAACAATTGCCACTGGTTTGAATGAATGAGATTGGCTGCCATTGGTTTTCATGTGAATGACTGCCATTAGATTGTACATTTGAGTGTATGGTCCCTACTTATTAGACCTGTTTGGGAAAGATTAGGAGGTGCAGCCTTGCTGGAGGAGGTATTTTGTTGGGGGTGGGTTCTGAGGTTTCAAAAGCCCATGACAGGCCCTGTCTCTCTCTAAATGTCTGCTGCCCACAGATCTGGATGGAGAACTCAGAGTTCCTTCTCCAATGCCATTCCTGTCTGCTTGTCTAATGTCGTGCTCCCTGCCATGATGATAATAGGCTAACCCTCTGGAATTGTAAGCAAGCCCCCAATTAAATGCTTCCCTTTGATTGTTGCCTTGATCATGGTGTTTCATCACAGCAATAGAACAGTAACCAAGACACTGCCCTTAAGCTGTTTCTGTCAGGCATACATTCACATCAACAGAAAAGGCCCCAACACAGTCAGACAGCAGATCATGGCATGCCCCTGCATAAAATCTTGGCACCTGCCTGTGTGTCAGAGTTCAGCCAGGAAGACAAAATCCATGTCAGCTGGATAGTCACAGGGGGCCTGAGTGTAGGGAACAGGAGCAAAGGTGTGTGAGAGCTGAGAAGTGATGGAGAGGAGTGAAGGGCCTTAAAGATGAGCTGCAGTCCTCTGGGCTGCAGATATTAAGGATGGAGGAGCTGGGGCTGGATCCAGGAGGAGGAAGCAGGGCCCATCAGTGTGGCTGTCTCATAGAAGCTGGAGCCAATAGCACCATCACTGGAGAGTCTATCCAAGGCAAAAGGCAGTGTTGAACACTGTTCCCTTCCCTGCACCCTTCTTCTTTTTCCTGCCTTCTAATCTTCTCACCCTTGCAGTCCTATGCTTCAGCATCTGTTCCAGAAGTCAGGATGTCTGTGTATGCAGAGTTTGCACACAGCCATGCTTTCTACCACGCTGTCTGAAATAGCATCAGACAGCTATTTGTGTGGTGACTCATACCTACAATCCCTAAAACCCAAAAGCAGAGGCATGGGGAGATTGCTGCAAGTTCAAATCCAGCTTAGTCTGCCTTGAGTTGTAGGGTAGCCAGGGCTATATGGTGAAACACTTTCTCAAAGTGAAAAGAAATGACACAGGACTAGAAGCAATTCTGAAGGTTCAACAACAATTAAACAGCTGAAGGCACCAGGTCTTTTCACACAGGAGACCAAACCAGCACATATATGAACTCATGGATGATGGATGTGGACCCAGAAAATTAGTGGCAGCTGAAGAAAGTTCATGTCCAGTATCACATTCATTTCCCATCTTTGAGGGAAGAAGCTGCTCTGTCTGCTAGGCTCCCTAGGTTTCTTTGTGACTGGTGTCTATGGAAGAGGGCAACTGGCCAGGGATCAGAAAGTAAGAGGAAGCAGAACTAAGTCACTCATTTAAAAATGTCATTTGATACTGACAGGCCATCCTATGAAAAGTTGGCTTTCATTTGCAGCCCACTGCAAGAGTGGGAGGATTACATCCCACTTCCCTTGAACTTGAGGCAACAACATTTACAAATGAAAAGGCAAGGAGCTGTACTTATGGCTACTAATGAGACTGAATGGACCTGTACCACTGACCATTAAGTTCCTGTACTGTGTGCAGATGGTGTCTTAATGACCTCCCTAGTTACCCCGTCCTTAGTGGTGGATAGGAGTTATGCACTGACCATAGGGTTTTAAAATCTTCATCTGTCAGCTGCCTGGATTACAGACATTTTGCAGAATGCTGTTTCTCTCATTGAGAACCTGAAGTTCCTTACACTAACCTGACCACAATCTAGTTGTTACACAACTCTTAATTGCCCCTCAAATCTAGATTTTTTTAATTTAATTTTTTTCACACACTATATTTTGGCCATGCCCCCCTCAATTCTTATCAGATCTTCCCCATCTAGGTTTGTGTTTTTCTAATTCCTTCCCTTCCCTTTCTTACTCCTGCTCCCACAAATTCTTACATCCCTTTCCTGCTGTATACTGAAGATGCCTTTGCAGAGATGGCTGGGAGCTGAAGCCCCTGTGCAGGAAGTGTTCTCCTCTCCACCTTCACTTTGACATGATTCCCTACCATGTAAATTCATAGTCCTGGTGTTCATGTTTGTCTTCCCATCAGACCTGGAGTCTTCACCTTCCTCCTCTCTGAATCTTCATTGAGCAGGACGGAAGTGTGGTAGGATACATGGGGACCCCTTCCCCGTACCCTACAGATTCCTTCTACCTCTGAGCATTTGCTACTCATTGTGACTCTGGTCTCCTCTAGGTACTCCAGGCAAACACCTGGCTGTGTTAACACACCCTAGAACACACACAGTGAGTTCTGGGTTCTTAGTGTCTTCTGGCCCACAGCTCTCAAGTGGCCAATACTCTACTTCCTATTCCTTTCCCCCAACTCCAAGAATTAGTTGCTCTTGCCCAGTGTAGAGGAAGCAGAGTGAATCAGAAGTCTAGAGAGGAGGAGAGGCAGGAAGCTGCTTCTTAAAGATAACCACAGATCCACATCGCATCACCAAAGTCTTTCTTAAATGTTTGTCACCTTCCAGGAGCATGCCTCATGCCTCCCCTCATCCTGGTTCCTGTTCCCTACAAGTTACATCAGTATCTACTCCTATCCAGGCACTCTGGAAGAAAGCCCAGAGAGAAGTCACCAGAATTATCAGGGCAACTAAGGCCTCAGCAGACTGAATCATTTCCCCCAGATGGTGCCATGCCCTCTGCCATTAAAGTTAGCTTTGGACACAAGAACCAGGCATCCTCAGCAACAAAACAGAGGAACTGCCAGGTGGGTTCAAAGCCCATCAGTCAGGCTCCCAATGACTGGTGCTCAATACCGTGACTCCAGGGACTGTGACTAGGGACCGTGGTCCCCCTATGGGTCTCTCATCATTACTCACACCACCTTGGTCAGGTTAGCAACCTCTTTGTGGCCTTTTTCTCACCTTCAGACCTCACCTGGGAGCCTTGGGAGGACTCAGTAAGATGGTGGATAAAGCGTGCATGTGTGGCACACAGAGCACTGTTCTGATTATTATCAGCAGTGAGTCTGTGAATCTGCCCAGAGGAGCATCATTCAAACTGTCCCATGAGAGAAGCAAACAGAACCCAGAGAAGTTTAGTACCTCTCTCCAGAACACACAGACTACAAAGTGTTGAGATGGGACTAAAATCAGCATTTCCAACCCCACTTGCCAAGCTCTTTCCTGCTTTGCCTGCCACCCCCTTCCTCTTAACTACACTTGTGTGTCTCCCGTGTACCCAGCTGGATGACCAGGGTGCTCACTAAACACATGCAGATGGAGAAATGAGCTGAAAGTATTTAACTCCTCCTCCCTGGAGATTCTCCCTCCTCCTGCTGCCTCCCCAGAGCCATCACACTGTCTATTCTGCCTCCCCTCTGTTTGCCTGCCGCAGCTTCACCCTCAGCAACCCCAGGGTAGTTCTGTAATGACACATTGGAGCTCTGTGATGACAAAGTGGAGTTCTGTGATGACACAATGAAGCAATGTGATGACACAATGGAGCACTGTGATGACACAGTGGAGCTCTGTGATGACACAGTGGAGCACTGTGATGACACAATGGAGCACTGTGATGACACAATGGAGTTCTGTGAGGACACAATTGAGCTCTGTTATTTCACAATTGAGTACTGTGATAACACAGTGCAGCACTGTGATGATACAATGGAGTTCTGGGATGACACAATGGAGTTCTGAGGTGACACCATGGATCACTGTGAGGACACAATGGATCACTGTGATGACACAATGGAGCTCTGTGATAACACAGTGTAGCACTGTGATGACGTAATGGAGCACTGCGATGACACAATGGAGTTGTGTGATGACACAATGGATCACTGTGATGACACAATGGAGTTCTGTAATTACACAATGGAGCACTGAGATGACACAATGGAGCACTGTGATGAC